>APFE030660388.1:186059-245023 GCA_000404065.3 Pinus taeda | reverse complement strand
CCCTAAGTAGCTGCTCTTCTTCTATCCAGCTTCAAGTTGCCCTGATGATGGATCCCAGTTGGGATTCGAAACGTTGGCAGAAAAATCTTCTTACTGTGGAATCTTCGATGACTGAATCAAAAATATTGTACCACAGAGGTCTCAAATCCAGAATGACTAATATTAATAATAATATTGTTATAACAATAAAAACTATTATTATCAGTGTTAATATTATTATAATAATACTAATTATTATTATTATTATTTTGTTGCGTTGGTTAAATTATAAAGGAGTTGTTTTTAGTGCGATTTTTTGGACTTTCGGTGCCAGAAATCGGTGTAAAAAATTGAGGTGAAATCTTGATTTGTGTTATTTAAATTGGTTTTTTGACTATATATATGGACTCAACACCATCAAAAATCCTAGGGCGCTTAGATTGTGCACAAGTTACCCATCAAGCTTGTGATTTCAATAAATTCTTGCCGTATTTTAGAAAAATTAGATTAGAAAACGCCACGAGAAAAGCTTCCAAATAGTCTCACTAAAGACAATTGGAAATTATAACTATTATGTTTAATGATTTAAGGAATCTTAACAATCTTAAGAATATATATTAATATATTAATATTAATCATTATTATATATATTCGTATTCTCAATAATATAATATTCTGATTTTAAATAAATATGTTATTGTGGATCTGAATATAGTTATTATTATTATTATAGAATAAGAAATGTTAATATTCAAGTAAATATACTAATTAGATAAATTATTATTAAATGCCAAAAGTTTAGAAGAGAAAAATAACTAAAAGAAGAGGAGAGGAAAACAAGGTGAAGAAAGGGAGAAAGGGGAAAGGAAGGAGGCAAAGGAAAGGGTCGTCGGGAGAAGAGTGAGAGGAGGGTTTATAAGAGAGATAGTGAATAGAGGGATACCATGATAGACTCAATTTAAATCCATATTCTTGGTTAAAATTATTGGGGTTCTTCTCAATTTCATGACTTCCACAAAGAACGGATACAAGAATTCTATCCATGTCAAAGAAGATGAGGTGCTTGGTATTGTGAAAGCGTTCGAAAATGGCTAATTTATATACATTCAGATTATGGATATTATTAGTTATGTTCTGTTTGAAATGGACCTTAAAGGATCATCTTTCTTGGCCTATGTAGGATTTCCCACATGAGCAAGGGATTTCATAGACTCCGGGGCCAATCATGGGGTCAAATTTGTCTTTAGTAGACCTAAAGTGTTGTCTTAGGGTAGTTTGGTGTTTAAAGGAGGTTAGAATGTTCTTTTTTATGGGATCTTGGCAATATGGTTAGTAAAAACTTGAATGTAAGCGAGGATAATTTTGGATAAGGGGGTAGATGAAGGGTTGGTTTTGGGATTCGGATGGAGGGATGAGTTAAAATCTCTTTTCATTTGAGAAGAAGAGTAAGGATTAGTTTGGAGAGATTTGGTCAGGTGGATACATTCCTTGTCAACGTGTTGGATATCAGAAATGAAAATTATGGCTCAAGACACTAATGTCAGAAGAACGACATCTTTTTGAGAAGGGTTGTGATGGGAATGAGCATGAAAGTATCTATCAGCATGAAGGGGAGTCATCAAGAAGTTTAGATACAAGAATGTCAAGGAATGGAAGGGGGTTGTTGAATTCTAATTCCATGGTAAATTAAATATGGGGTGAGAGTTGGTTAACATGGTTGAGAATGGAATGTAAATCTAAAAGTGGTTTGTTGATAATACATTTGTTGTTTGGTCCAATGGCATCCCTTATCATCTTATCTGTTATAAGCTATAATCAATGGTATATTGTACCTATGGGCCCTCATATACGTCATTGGAGGACATGTTACATAAAATTGAGCTATGAATGAATTGGAGTTGGAGTTGGAGCAACAATTTTAGAAACATAACAAAATTCTCCATGGGTTTAGTGTTATTTTACGTAACAACCTTAAAATGGATAAGCTTTTCATGAAATCATGTTTTCAAGGCTCTTTCGTGCAACAATACTTTGGGTCAAATTCCAAAAAAATAAATAATCATTTATCACCTTGTCTTAATTTATTCACCACAACTTTATTATTTATCATTTATATTCAAGTCTAAATATAAATTATAAATTAAATTATTTTCCCAACACGATTATAAATATCATATTTCCTTTTGGCCTCACCTTGTGTGGGGAAGTGGAATTTACCCTTTTACCTGCACACATGTTTTACCTCTGCACATACTTTAACTCCACACATCTTGCTTCCACACAAACTCTATCTCCACACATGCCTTACTTCCACCAATTTTAGACTTAGTAAATTTTCTCAAGGGGGTGCAGGGCAGACTTGTCACACAGGACTATAGACATTAATATATGCATATACATATTTCCGTTAATAAAATTAATAAATCTAATTTCCAGAAATTTAAATTTTATCTCATAGGTATAAATTTCTCTCTAATTCTTACCAAGTAAAAACACAAAAAATACATTTGAACGTAGTCTCTTCTTTCACACATGGAATAACTTTAGCCACCAAAAGTATAAGGCGAAAAAAACATTTCTACCAAATGAGGAAGAGTGTCATTATTCATTATAAGTTTATTTTTCATATAAATACCATTGGCAATATTTTTTGTGGACTATATCAAATTTAATAAATTCTTCATTAAATAATTAATGTGAATTTAAACTAAATTTACTACTTTAGGCTCTATATTTGTCTTACATGCACTCGAGTAGCTTCATTTCTCTCTACGTCATCAAAAAATGAATTATACAACAAGAGAAACCATAACCATCATATTTAATAATTCCTTAACATATTTATAATATGCCTTAACTTCTCCCAATATATTAGGTGTTAGACCAAATCAAATAAAATAAAACATTAAATATTCTAACTTCTTCATACTTTTGGAATATTATGGAAGAAGTCAAATGATACTTACCCTTTTACCTTTGTACGTGCTTTACCTCTATACATATTGTACTTCCACATAAACATTAGCTCCACACATGCCTTGCTTCTGTATAGTCTTTAACTCCACACATGCCTTACTTCCACCAGTTTTAGACTTAGTAATATTTTTCAAGCAGACAGGCTTATCACACAGATCTATAGATATTAATATATCCATGTACATATTTCCTTTAAGGGAATTAATAAATTTTGATTTCAAGAAATTAAAAGTTTATTTGGTAAGTATACATTCCTCTCCAATTGTTACCAAGTAAAATGACGAAAAATACATTTGGAAATACTATCTTCTTTCACACATGGAATAACTCTAGCCCTACAAAATATAGGGGAAAAATCAAAGGTTGCCACAAAATTAGGGAGAGTGTCATTACTCACTTTACCCTTAGCTTTCATATAAATACCATTGCAAATTTTTCTGCATGGACTATATCAAATTTAATAAATTCTTCCCATTAAATAATTGAAGTGAATTTAAACCAAATTTACTACTTTATGCTCTATATTTGTCTTGCATATATTGAAGTCACTTCATTTTTGTCCACTTAACCCAAAAATGAAGTCTACCACTAGAGAAGTCATATAGCCATCATATTTATTAATTCTTTAACATATTCATAATATACCTTAACTTCTGCCAATATGTTATGTGCGAGACCAAATCAAGTAAAATAAAACATTAAATATTTTGAATTTTTCATGTTTATGGAATATCACTGAAGGAGTCAAATGATACTTACCTATTTACTTCCGCATACATTTTTACTTCTGCACATAATTTACTTCCACACAAAATTTAGCTCCACACATGTCTTATTTACATGCAAAATTTACCTTCGCATATGCCTTACCTCCACTATTTTTAGAAATAGTAAGATTTTTCAAGCGAGCAAGCCTATCATAAAGGTTTTCGTTAATGGAATTAATAAACCTGGTTTTCGGAAATTAAAAATTCATCACATAAGTATAAAGTCCTCTCCAATTCTTACCAAGTGAAAACATGAAGATTACATTTAGACATATTATTTTCTTTCACACATAATAACTTTAGCCCACCAAAATATATAACGATAAAAAGAAAAGGATTCCACCAAATGAGGGAGAGTATCATTTCTCACTTTATGCTTAATTGTATATAGATACTATTGGAAATATTTATGTGTGGACTATATCAAATTTAATAAATTCTTCCAATTAAATTATTAATGTGAATTTAAACTAAATTTAATACTTTAGACTCTATGTTTGTCTTCCATGCATCGAAGCAACTTCATTTCTCTCCATGCACCCCAAAATTAAATTCTACAATTAGAGAAACCATATAACTATCATATTTATTAATTTCTTAATATATCCATAAAGTGCCTTAAATTCTCCCAATATATTAGGTGTGAGACCAAATCAAGTAAAATAAAACGTAAAATATTTTTACTTCTTTATGCTCCTAGAATATTATTGAAGCAGTCAAATGATACTTACATTTTTACCACATCACATGCTTTACCTCCACACATACTTTACTTCTGCATAGACTTTAGCTCCACATAGTCTTTAACTTCACACATGCCTTACTTCCACCAGTTTTAACCCTTAGCAAGAATTTTCAAGTGCAGAGACATATCTCATAGACCTATAGATATTAACATATGCACATATATATTTATGTTAATGGAATTAATAAATCATGTTTCCAAAAATTAAAATTTTATCTTGTAAGTATAAATTCTTCTCCAATTCTTACCAAGTAAAAACAAGACAATTACATTTATGTTTAGTGCTACATGATTTTCATCCATATGATATGTTTTTTCTCCATGTTTTTAAGTGCATAAACTCTATAAGTAAATTTCTAGCTAGGTCATTCTACTATGTTGTCTTTTCTTGTGCAACATAATTTTTTATATTGTCTTACTCTTCTATTAAATTTTGAAATCATTGGTTGAAATAATTGTAACATAGTTCGTTTCCCCATTATCAAGTCTCAAAAAAAATTACAAATCATGGTCTAAAGGCAGGGACTATCTGTTTTGCAACTATTACCCCTTTTTTAATATTTTTTCCTAGTGTATCTTTCCCAACACTCTCCATATAAATTGGTTAAATCTCTCCTCTTTGCTTATGTTTATTGCTTCTTGTAATTGATGATGGGTGAAGTGTTCACCCAAAAATGTAAGACATTTCAACTCTTTATCACATAGTTTTATCCAAAAATCAGTTCTTCATTATGTCTCACAACTGTGAAAATTTGCATTTAAAAATTCAAATTTAACACTATTAAATAAATCAATATTCCATCCAATATACAAATTGAAAAAAAAAAATAATATATAATATATTATATATATATAATATATATATAATATATATATATAATTATATATATATTTCAAATATATAAATACAAATTATGCTTATATTCCAAACATGAACAATTTAAATATTATAAAATTTCATTTGCTTGCTAGATAAAAAGGATGGTAATGGGGCATCTCACTTTTATTCATGAGGGCATATAGTTCCGATGCGTGTTGTTAAAAAACTATGCTCAATTCTACTTTACAAGAATTCATTAACCATCATCATCCATCATTAACCATCATCAACCATGGTCATAATGGTTAATCAATGTCTTTATGATGAACCATGATCCATGACAGTTAATCATGCTTTAATATGGTCGATTATGGTCAATGTATTTATTGTCAACCACATTCAACCATGGTCAACCATGATGAACCATGGTCAATAATGGTCAACCATGATTAACCATGATTGAATTTCATCAACCATGATCAACATCGATTAAAGTCTCTTTGATCATGGTCAACGATGATGGTGAACCATGCACAATCATGGTCAACCATGGTCAGCCAAGGTCAATCATGGTTAGTCATAGCCAACCATGGTTAACCATAGTCAAATGTCACACTGTGACAAAATTTGTCTCAGTATGAAAATGATAGACAATCATGGACAATCATTATCAACCATGGTCATCCATGGTCAATCATGGTCAATCATGGTCCAACATCACATTGTGAAAAATATTGTCTCAATATGAAAATCAACCATGGTCAACCATGGTCCAACATCACATTCTGACAAAGTTTGTATTGATATGAGAATCAATGATGGTCAACCATGGTCTAACATCTCATTGTGACAAGGATTATCTCAATATGAAAATTAGCCATGGTAAACCATGTTTATTTTAGTGGTATAGTATTTATCTTACGGTTTATATACCTTGGATTCATAATATTGGTCCCTTGGGTTTAATATTATTCCTTGGGTTGATAATCCCTTTGTCATATTGTGACAAATATTGTGTCAATATGGGAATCAACCATGGTCAACCATGATTCAACATTGCATTGTGACAATATTGTCTCGATATGAAAATCAATCATGGTCAACCATGCTCCAATGTCACATTGTGTCAAGGATTGTGTCAATATTGAAATCAACCTTTGTCAGCCATGGTTAGCCATTCTCATTTTATGGTTTATAATATTTATCTTAGGGTTGATATACCTTGGGTTTAAAAATTTTATCCCTTGGTCAACCATGATGAACCATTTCCAATGATGGTCAACCATGGTCGAATGTTATGTTGTGACAAAGATTGTGTCAATATGGAAATCAACCATGGTCCAATGTCGCATTGTCTCAATATGGAAATCAACCATGGTTAATCGTGTTTATTTTAGGGTTTATAATATTTATCTTAGGGTTTATATACCTTTGGTTTATAATTTTTATCCCTTGGGCTTATTTTTCCCTTGGGTTTATAATATCAATCCCTGGGATTTATTAATTTAAGGGTTCGTATTCCTAGGGTTTAATTTTAACCCATTTGGTTTATAATCCCTTTGGTTTTTAGTATTAATACTTAGGGTTTATTATTTGCTTAGGTTTATAATATCAATCATGGTCAACCATGGTCCAACGTCGCATAATGACACAAATTTTCTCAATATGTTAATCATGGTCAACCATGGTCCAACATTGCATAATGACAAAGATTTTCTCAATATGTTAATCATGGTCAACCATGGTAAATCATGGACAATCATAGTCAACCTTGGTCAACCATGTTCTATAAAATTAAACATGGTCATCCATGGTCAATCATGGTTAGCCATGTTCGAACGTCATATTGTGACAAAGATTGCCTTGATATGAAAATCAACCATGGTTAAGCATGGTCAACCATGGTCCAACATCGCATTGTAACAAAGTTTGTCTTGATAAGAAAATCAACCATGGTCAACCATGATTAGCCATGGTCAACGATGGTCAACCATGATTAACCATGATTGAATTTGATCAGCCATGATTAACATATATTAAAGCCTCTTTGATCATGATCAATGATGCTGATGAATCATGGTCAATCATGGTCAATCATGGTCAATCATGGCCAACCATGTTTTATAAAGTCCAACATGGTCAACTATGGTCAATCTTTGTCACCCATGGTCAAACGTCACGTTGTGACAAAGATTGTCTTGATATGGAAATCACCCATGCTCAACCATGTTTATTTTAGTGTTTATAATTTTTATCTTAGGGTTTATATACCTTGGATTTATAATATCTGTCCCTTGGGTTTAATCTTATTCCGTTGGGTTAATAATCCCTTGGGGTTTTAGTATTAATCCCTTGGTTTTATTATTCCCTTGGATTTTTAGTGTTAATCCATTTGGTTTACTAATCTCTAGGGTTTATAATATCAATCCACTGGGTTTATTATATCAATCAAGGTCAACAATGGTCAATCATAACCAACCATGGTTCAATATCACATTGTCTCAATATAAAAATTAATCATAGTCAATCGTGGGTTCCTTAGGTTTAATATTATTTCTTAATAATCTATAATCATATTTAATTTATTGTTTAATTAATTTTAATAAAAAAATAAAATAATTTAAAAATAATTATTTTATTAATTAATAATAAATATTATATAAAAAAATCATTTATAATTATATAATTATAATTTATATTATTAATTAATTAATATATTATTTATTGTATACAAATATAATTGATATATATTATCAAAATTTATCAACCATATTTATTTATTTATATTCATATGATTCTGCTAATATACATATACAATCTCCACTCTCTGGCCGATTCACATACGATCATACCATCCTAAAAGAATGGGGCTATTTGGAAAATTCATTAATCCGCCTATATTATTCATTATAAAATATCATCATTACATAGTGAGTTAGGGAGTCTAACTTTAAGGTAATTATGATCCAAGGTGGTTGACATTGCCATCATTAAAATTAAAGGGCAATTAAACAAGTGGGATAGTTAATCACTTAAAAAAAAGGGATTGTTACAACATAATCACCAATGATGCTTTATCATTATTAGTTGGGCTTATAGCTGATATATAATAATTTAATCACTTAAAAAAAAGCCCATTATATATATAATAGGATTGTTCGGTTATTGTCATAAAATAATAATTGATCATGTGATGGGTGTCAAACAAGATGATATTTAAGAGATTGCCCATTATATTATATTATTTCAGTAGCTTTACTCTCACTTTTCGCTATTTCTTTTTTAGTTCAAGGTCGGAATCCTTAGATGTTATTGATGGTGTAAGCTTTAAGCTTAAAGATGATAATAGATCATGAAACAAAAAGTTACAAGGTTGTTTTTAAATAGTTTTTTGTACTTAAAAAGTCAATGTGTAATCATTAGATAATGAGATTTCTACACAATATAATAAACTTGGTAAGTAAAAATTGTGGAGTGTATTACAAAAGAGTTTCAGTTTTATTAATAAGATTAACCAAATTCAATACAAGTGATAAAAGAAGAGTTTTTTATCAATATCAATTTTTCCTTTAGTCAAATTCTCTATTCATAAGGTAACCCATATGTTAAATCTAATGAAGAGATTATGCATTAAAGTTTATTATAAGTAAAAATTGTGAAGTGTATTACAAAAGAGTTTAAGTTTTATTAATAAGATTAACCAAATTCAATACAAGTGATGAAAGAAGAGTTTTTTTATCAATATCACTTTTTTCTTTAGTCAATTCTCTATTCATAAGGTAAGCCATATGTTAAATCTAATGAAGAGATTATGCATTATTAAAGCTTTAAAGGTAATATGATTTTTTTACAACATCCAAATTCATTAAATTTCAATTACGAAATATAATAGAAGATGGAATAATCATAATGTTAGTTTTCATTTGATCTAAATCGGTTCAATGTATTATTTGTCAATAATTTCGATGTTTTTAGAGTGGAAAATTTGGGGAATTAGCTTACATTATCATTTTTACTAATAGTCTTAATTTGGAAAATTTCAGGTAAAAAAATGCGAGCCATTTTGAGACCTTAAATGATCTCTTTTTCCAGTTGTGACCTTACTATGGACCTATATTTCATAATCTAAACACATATATCTTTCTAACTGCACAAGAATTGCCTTAACCCAAGCTTGTATGAGAAATCCATGCCTCCCACAAGCTGACCTATCAAAATTGACCACCATAATTCAATAGGATGCCAAGTTAGCCATTGTTACTCATGGAAAAGGGGCTAACCACGTGCGCACTATGAAGAAGGCTCTAGAAAGGTTGAGTTACAACTCATATTGATAATTGAATGGGTCAAATTTAACCCCTAGTTGGATATGGGGTAGTGTTATAACCAGGAAACTAGGAGGAAAATGGGTTATATTCTATTTGAGTGCATTTTGTTCCATAAATGAGCGAAGTAGATAAGAGTGAAGAGAGAGAGAGAGGGTTTGTATTTTGTAGCAACCCATGTGCCACAAGTCTCACTCCTTTGTACTTGCATCCATTTTCATTTAGAGAAAGAGATAGTAGAGTAATCTCACCTTCCAATTGTGCTTTTCTCCCATAAGGGTTTCTGAGATCTTATGGCTGTGAATAATTGTATTTTTGTTTGTTCTCTATTTTCCACTTTGTATATATTACATGAATGAAAATGGTAACTTAATAAATCTAAAAGTCTAAGGAAAATAACCCTCATATTATAGATTTTGCATTTTACATATATATAGGATTTTTTGTGATGAACAATTTAGTGGAATATCCGCGATAGTTTATGGATCATCATTCATCTAAAATTATCAAGGAAATTACTCATGAAAGATATAGAAGAAAAACATCATCCATACATCAAATGATTTACATAATAAGAAGAAAGGTGAAGGCACAACTAGCATTACATGGCTCATCTCAATCCCCAAAAGATAACAATATAAGCTAGGGGGTCCAATCATTCGTTCATTTTAATCTTTATTTAAATAGATAAAATGTATCATGATCATGTTTGACAATGTCAAACTGATGTATTTACATTACAACACAATAAATTAGAATAGATCATCGATGGATTGGTCATAGACAATATTTCTCTCATTATAATAATCAATGTCTTCCTCAAAGAAATCCTTTACATCAAACATGATCAATAACAAACTAAAATCGTTCCATTTTTTCCTGGATTATGGTGATGTGCATAGATGATATTTATCTCATTAGAAAATGTCCTTAGACCTTCTAGAGACTTCTTGAAATCCCACATGGCTAGACCCACATGTGTGATTAATGAGGATGGCATGACATCAACCCATACCATAGTGGTCAACTTGGTAGGTCAACTTCCAAGAGTCATATCTTTCTCATACAAGTTCTGAATGAGGTGATTCTTATGTCATTCAAAATCTCTCAAAAAATAAAATGGTAAAACACTTCAGAAAGTGGGAACACAAAGAAGAAAGTGGCAAGTGATATAAGTGTACAATTACATTGGAACTCACCAAGGCCGCAGAAGAATGATTGAGATGCCAAGTTTGAAGAAATAAAAAGAAAGTGTACCAAATAGATAAATATCGTCAAGATAGCTAAGTTAGACCAAATCAAGCGAGTGTAGAGAAGATAAAAGGAGAAAATCTATATATAATCGCAGAGATCAAGTTGCAAGGACAGAGAGAGAGATGGAGAGATAGCCTGACATGTTGTCAAATTGAGGACTGAAGTCTTTTGCTATAATTTGTTGCAATCCTTCATGTTATTGTAGTTTGAAGGATTTTTGGAAAATATCTTGCATATTTTCGAAAGATCTATAATTTATTTTCTTGGCCTTTTGTGAAATAATATAGAAGAAGTTCATGTGCGGATCCATATGTATGTGTTTATGATTGAATAATAATGTGTTTTGTAGCCCTTTAAAAACCTTTAAAGTTCTCCATTAAATTTCCTGTTATGTATCTATTTGCTTTTGTGTAAAGGTTATTTGAAGATATGTGGATGATCATAAGATTGATGCATAATTTAATTAATGAAATGAATCATTTCACTCACTACATTCCCCAAATAACCCTTGAAAGTCTTAGTATGCCTTGGGTGACACCGTCCTCTATTACGGAGGATTGAAATGGAGGTGTTGTGCTAGACTACGATGAAATCCTTTGTTGGCACACTGTGGTTGAACCTTGGGTCAACACATTAAAACTTTTCACCAACAAATGGTTCGGTTACCTGGACATGAAGATCAACTGGGGTTCTAGATAACGTTGACAATGATTCTTAGGAGTATTATTTGGTAATGGTGGGAAGAGAAACTTGATTCATTTTTTTATCAACAGGATAAATTATAGAAGAAAAAAATGGAGTGGGTCAGGGGAGAAATCCTTTTTGTGGAGCCTGCATGCAATCAGTATGTAATCCTTTGGTGTAAATTTCATAGTGAGATATATCATTGGTTAAGTAGACTGCAACACAAATTGGGTACTGGGAGACTAGGATGAATATTCAAAACCTGGAACACAGTTGATTTGGCTGCCTTATAATGACTAGATAATGAAATCACTAGGGTTGTTGAGTTTTGGGTTCAAACCACTTTAGAGGGCTATATTATTGAAATTTCTGCCGAAAACCACCAATAACTATCTAAAGCTAAAGCAGTGTTTACGCACAGGTTGAGAGGTAGATTGATAAAAGAAATTCCATTATGGGTTAAAGTTATTATGGTGGAAGAAATATTACTATCATTCCAAGAAACCAATATGGAAATGTAAAACCCTTGTACTAGGGGTAGGGTTATGGAAAGGATGTTGGCTAGTTGCGAAGGATGAGGGGAAGTTCTGAAGGATGTAGAAGAGTGTTGATGGTGATGGACCCGCCAACATGTCAAGGGGATCTCCCCAGTAATAAGTCCCAATTCAACCTCAGACCATTTGGTGTAGGAGTCCCAACAGTGGGTCGTAAGGTAATGCCTTGACCACAATGTCACATAGAGGAAGGTAAGATAACTCTGTCAATAGCAAGGGTGTAACTGATGCAGTGAGTCAAAGAAGGTGTATGAGAGGTTCTAACACATAAAGGGGAGATGAGGGTGAAGGTGAGTTCCAAGTTGAAAGGGATCAGTCCCAACTCAGCTAGGAACACACAACACTAAAGGACATGCACAGCTTCTGGTGGAGTAGTCCACCCGGATGCGGTAGTCAAAAAATACAAGGTAAGGTAACATGTACACCACTCACGAATCAGCCTGAGACAAGTGCAATGGTTGTTACAACAAGGTTCATGTGAAAGATCTGTTTGACGTCCGGCAGAGTAGTCGACATGGACAGGACATCATTAACAACATATAAAACACATTAACAACAAGATTAATATAATTTCATACAAATCAGTTCATACAAAAATATGTAAGTTAAATAGCATATATCATTAAGGCAACTAGAGTAGTCTAACTACAATAAAAACATATGCATGAAAATGTGTTGGACCTTATTATATAAAGAAGTGTAAGTCACAATCATACAATACAACCATGTAAACCTGCTAGCCCCAACAGTGGAATGTTATAGCCACATTTGCCTACTCCTCCAAAGTGATGAAATAGCTCTGTGCAGTGGAGAATCCAAGGAGCATTACAATACTGTCCAAGCTTTATCCAAGATAGTCTTATTAGAAGCTTGGCTAACCAAAATCCTTTACAATGAGTTATGAGGGACTATTTATAGCAAAGGGTGGGGTATCCCTTGACTTTCCCCTTTGTGATAGTTCAACTACCCTCATGACTCTGCACCTACTCTATGACTGTTGCATCCAACCATTGACACTTGACTTACACTTGACATGACTCAACATTACAATGCACATGTACTCATGTTAGACAACATGGTTTGAGCAAGACTTGCAACACATCACTGACACTATGTCCGTTGTGATGAGACCAACTCTTTGACATGCTTGTGATGGTGAAGGTGGTGAGATGATGCCAATATTGGTCATTCGTGATGGTGGGCATGCACCTCATGGTGACATCTTGTTGAAGTGAACTCTTGCCTCCGTTGAAACTGGTGCATTGGTTTGTCCCCTTCATCCAACTCATCTGCTAACATGCGCATGGTCTTCTTGGGTACGATTGAACCGGCAACACACTAATGCATAATGTCCATGCTGATCTTCGAGTGTGTGCTGGTGGTCATGCACATCAACTTGCCGAAGTACATGTTCAGCCCCCGTTGGACTTGCGTCTTGTCTTTTCCTTGGTGAGTGTTTTGAATGGGGTGGATTGCATGCGTACACTCAATGACATGCATGTTGTTGAATCCCTTGCATGTGATCAACAACATTGCTCACCATGTCTACTCTTTGTTATCTGATGGGATGGATTCTCAACTTGTACGGGCAGAATTTCATTCGTGAGTTCATGTTGCACCAACTGCTGTCCTTACTCTTGTTGCAACTCATTCGCCTGTCTGTGCAGCTTCATGTTCTTCCTGAGTTGCTTCTTCAACACATGCAACTCCTTCTTTGTTCCATCTTCTGCCTTCGCCTGATCTTCATGTTGCACCGTCATTTCATAGCTAGAGTCTCCAAAGATGCTTTCATCATCAACGGACCTTCTTGAGCTTGTAACCTTGTTCCACCTTCGTGTTGTCAACAACCCTCCTCTTGCATTCGTTGCATCTAGTATGTTGTCATCAGCTGCTATTCATGATGTTGCTCACTGTGATGTTTCTACTATCATATCTTGATTTCCTTATCTACGAACAACTTGACGTCTTCGTGGGTAGGCAAGTTCATGGAAACTTGATCAACTACATCCCCAAGTGTGCTCTAAATGGTGTCTTCATCTCTGCTCTATTGGAAACCATTGTTCCTATACTGTTGAGAGGCAGATGAACACCTGGGATACCTAGAGACATGGTAACACTCATGGTATGTCTGTCAAAACCAAAATGAACATGAGAACTGACTTACAACATACCTGGGTGCATGATCATGAAGGTTGCACAATTTCGGCCAGGAGGTCAGGAGACCGACTACCAAGACTGCACAATGCATAGTCTGGGATATTGGGAGACTAGCTGATTATTGGAACTGTGTAATGCACAAACCAGTCTAGCTACTGACTACAAGGATTTCGCAATGCGCAATTCCAGCTGGGAAGGAATGTTGGCCTAGGGATAGATTTGCACAATTTATTGGGCCAAGCATCCATTGTCCTCCAGAAATTGAAAAACTATCTCAGAGGCTAGTGCTGGGAAGGAATGCGCAGATCTAGAGAGGAAGGTGAGCCTTCCTTCCCTAAATTGTGCAATGCAACCTTGGTGAAGGCAAAGTCCAGGGAAAGGTTGGTTGGACTCGCTGACGAGCAGCTGAAAGAAACTAAGACAATAAATGCATGGCGACACTAAGTGATAGCAGAAGTGATTGACAGTGCAAGAAAAACATGAATGAAATATTCAGTAAATCGATTAACATGCATGTGGGTGAGGTAGTTCACTTGTTGGGCAAACGTCTGTGCAAAACAGTTTCATGCATGTGACAGGAGTGAGACAGCAACGAAAACTGAAACAGAGCTAGGACAAGCTAGCGTATATGTAAACAACAACAAGTGTTCAAATAGATCAAGAAAACAATAGTCCTACAAGAAAAAACACAAAAAGCGACAGAAATGCATCACAAGGCATGGGAAGCAGGCTTTCCCCAAAATAGTTGAGCTGAATGTGCCAACTACTCCTAGATGTGATGTGGGATGTCAAAGTTGTAAGGTTGATGTGAGGAATGAGCTATGTAGTGTCCAGTTGATGAGTTTTTATAACATCGAGGTTGTGACGCGCATGTCATGAATTTAGGGGAAGCGACACTTGGTGGTAGGTTTCAGAATTTCCCCTTCCATGTAACCTCCAACTGATAAACATAGATCAATGAAATAAGGCATTCCTTTCCATGCTACCTTGGGAGAAATATCCCATGCATGCAAGTCTGTTTTACTCAGTCTCGGAGGTAACCGGTCAACTCAACTACACATGAAAGAGACTGCTCGATTGTTGGAGAAAAATGTGCATTTCTCGCTAGGAGATGGGCTGGCTTCCCAAGAGGTTTGTGCAATTTTTGGGCAGTTCAGCTAACTGCTACCTAGATTTACACAAATTCTGGGCTAACCAGACTTCTTGGGGAAATTTGCGTAAATCCTACTGGGAGTGTTGGTAGTCAGGATTGCGCAATCCTGGAGCCCAAGAGGCTACTAGAGAGGATTGTGTAATTTCTGGAGGGAAGACTAGTTTCCCTCCAGAAATGTGCAATTTTCAAGGGGAAGCTGCTAAGCGTGTAGCTGGACCAAGTCTAGGTGAACAACCTATGAAGGGAATGGATCAAGTTGTGACTGACAAGATGCCTTTATGTAAGAAAGACACTGGAGTTTGTGAACTTGACGAAGCAAGGCAAGTTGATGTGAAGGTTGGAAGGGAGGCTCCAAAACGAGGTTAAGGAAAAATTTTGGAGGGTGGTTGTAGCTGCTACAACAAAGAGCTACAAAACCCACGATATTTTAGGGCACTTAGAAGAGCATGGATAATTGATGAGAGGAGGGAGAATAATTTGTGTGAGACTAGGATAAGATGAAGTGAGTTATAGTAGATAGGGGAAGTGTTTAGTATTCCAAGGTTTTGGATAGGAGGAATGGGAAACTCAGAGTTGTGAGATATTGAAATAGGTGAGGGATGAAATTCTATCAAAATAGGAGGAGCTAGAAGCGATGCAATAGGAGAGTAGAATAGAGATAATGGATCCCACCAAGAGTCACAAGGAATCTAGACACTAGAAATGCCAGGACAACGGGTCGTGATGGTCAATTAGAAAAATCTCGTGGATGAAGAGATACATTTCATCATTAGGAGGTTATTTCATGAAGATTATTATTCCCCCCATTTATTAGCATTCCATAAGACATCAGTATTGTTAGCTTTCTCGCTTACCTCCCCTTGGTACTATATCAAAATATTGTCATATTTATTTCAAAGTTAGTTAAAACATTGAAATTTCAGAAATTCCATAAGGTATACGTATTTGGTAATTCTAGTAGTTCTATTATTTCTGTTGATAATTATCATATTCAATCTACAACTTTTTCACAACCTAGTTTGCAAGGCTTCATATTAGTTCCACCTAGTCAAACATCATTGGTTGGGAATGTGGCAAGGTCATTTATTTGGTATCCTGAGTTTTTAGGCCAAGGAGACAAAGATGAAAAATAACATTGGCACCTATGTGAAGTGATCTACAAGGCCAAGAAGATCCCATACACATATAATATTATTGAATTTCATACAACTCTATGGGATAGAGCACTTTGGAGGTTCATCAAATAGTCAACGCTAAATAACAATCCAGACTTGGATACAGTTAAACACGAATTTATTAAGGATCATAAACTTCCCCAAACAAAGTTTCCTGGTTTATTTGAGTTATGGGCTATTAAACAATGGGAGGGATAAACTACATGGGAATGAATGCATCAGTTTAAATATTTCGTTGGAAAATTGACCTATCCTATTCATTTGCATCATAAAAAAGACTAGTTTGTCAAAGCATTATTACCTCTAACCAATATTCCTATAACACAAAAAAAAGATTGACACTATACAAGATGCATTAGAGAAGGCTACAAAAATCAAAGAAATGGTTAGGTACCCTCATGATTATAGTGCAACCTTTGGTTCGAGTGACCCTTCTATCATTAGCTTACAACATGAGATTGTTGATCTAACTGAGAGACTGAAGGATATAATCATTGCAAGGCCATAATTTTAATAGTTTTGGTGTACCATATGTCATGTGTAAGGGAATCATGTTATAGAATGCTCAAATTAATAGAGTGAAGGAACTTCTATTGTAACTATGGGACCACCTCCACCTCAGTGAGGATCATCTACACTAAGAGCACACCTAGGACATTGCATTTCCTAACGGTAAGGTATGTATGCTAATGAATATTATGAAATATGTCATGCATATGGCCATTCTCCTTGACCTTGCCATGTGTTGCAAAAGTATTCTAATGTTCTAAATAACATATTTTATGATTTTTCTGGGTCTCTGATAACCATACCAACTAGTGCAGATCTTTGGATGCTCTAGATGATCGCCTAGATTGTACTACATTTCGAATGAATGAATCTCCTCAAGGAAGAGGAGGAGGAGGCTTAAGTGGAGGAAGGTATGAAGGGAGAGGTCTAGTTTAGTGCTATAACTCTCATCAAAAGGGTCATGTTGCTCAATATTTCCCATTACCAAGGAGGCCCTGGCATTCTCATTATTGAGCAAATACTCATGCTACCAAAGATTGTTTAGAGCTAGTCACCAAATATTGTCCAAAACTAATCTCTCAATGGGAAGAGCGTAATAGACAAAGGGTAGATAACCTAATTAATTAAGAACCAAGGGGAGCCGAGGAAATGTAGTAGCTTATTGTAGCTACTACAACACCCCTCAAAACATTTTCCCATGCTTAGATTTTGGAGCCTCCCTTCTGCCACAAGAGCTCACTATTCATTTTCGTTAAGTATTCATGCAATCTTAAGGACTTAATTTTCATGCAGTGCTTGTGGTATGTTGTTTTGATCCTGATTGGAACCTTTTCAAGCACAAGCCATTTATTTCCTTGAATTTACATCTTTGTCAGTCTTCCCTATTGAAATTGCGCAATCTTGGAAGGTAGACCAGCTGTAAGGATCTAAATTGTGCAATCTAGAGAGGTAGGCCAGCCTTGAGCTTAGAAACTATTTTATTCTAGAGAGCATCCTAGCCTTGAGTTTAGAAATTGTGCAAAGATATCCTTCCTCTCAGAAACTGCGCAATTCATTGAGGTAAGGAATTGCCCAAGCCCTTGAGCCTGGGAATTACACAATATCCTTTGTCAATGTGAAAAATTAGTTTCCCGAAAAAGAATAGCTGGCATCCATAAAAGATAGGAATTTCCTAATTGATGTCTAGTTCATTCCACTAAGTTGTTAATTATGATTTTCAGATAAGTGGCAATTTTTACTTGATTTTAGGCATGTGCATCAAAAACCCTAACCAACCTAGATCTATATAATAGGCAACCCTAGATCTCATTTTTACATTTGATATTAGAGTTCCATCCATCCCAAGGAAATCAAGGAACCTTTGGTGGAGTTTCTAGCGCTTTTCTAGGTGATTTTTTCTTTTATCACTTTTTGTTGCTTTTTCTGTTTCTTTGTGTCGTTTCTCTTCTGTGAGTGTTTTTTTTCTTGTTTATCTTCATAGTTGATGGCATTTTATCTTATATTAGATTGTACAAGTGTTGGTTTAGTTCATTGTTCGCATTTTCTAAGTGTTGAATTAGCTTCTTATTTTACCCCACTAGTGATCATCGTTTTGGAGACTCCCTATGCATGCTTGTTTTTACTTTATCATCTTGATCATATGCACTTGATTTTCCCTGATATATCTTTCCCTTAGTTAGATATCCACTCTTACTTGCACAATCACTCAGATCTAAAACTATCCCATCCTCTTCCCGGGCAATTCTATCCCTTTACTTGGCCAACAGTTTCCATGATCAACTAGGCATTGTGAAACTCCAAGGCTCAAGCCTAGTTCTTGGCCTCTGAGACTAGATAATGCATAGCCTTTGGCTTTCCCAACTACGCATTGCATAGATCTAGGGCTCAAGCCTTATCCTTGGCCATTGAGACCATGCAATGCATACTCTCTCCTTTAGTTTGCCTTGGTTGAGACTTCACATTGCACAATCTCAACCCTCAAGCCTACCCCTTGACTGTTGATACTGCAAAATGCGTTATTCATGAGGCCAATCTCTTTCCTTGGTCTAGGGATTATGTAGTTTTCCCGCTGATTCTTGTGGTTTCTTCCTTGATCTTGGTCTACGAGTCATTTTGTTTGAGCTAATTTATGTTTACCATGAGTACATTTTTCTCTTACAAGTACTGCAATTTTTGAGAATTTCTCTTATTCAGTTACTATCACTATGGATCCCAAGAGATCTATCTCAAAGGAAACTACAAAGAGTAACACCGAGGAGGCAGTTGAGATTACTCCAGTGAATTTTCCATTTTTCTCAGACACCAAGCTATTTATAGAAAAGGACTCACACATTACATCGTAGAAGGTGAATGAGGTGTTCTCAGGAAAAATCTTCAAAGCAGATCTAGAAGATTAGGAGGTGTACATCAATGTCCAAAGGTCAAGATCATAGAATATTACATGCAGTTACGTAGGTTTTCCATGTGTAGACATTGTTAGCTGGATATTGTCCCATATAGATAACAAGACTATGACTCTCAATAGTGTTAGCGCACAAAGGATTTCATCTTTTATGGAACATGATTTTCAGAGTATGTATCATTTTCCTCTGATAGCATCTTACATGGATTCCCACTTCTATGCAGTCACGAGCTACATGAGCACAAAGGATATTGTCAAAATTTGGGTGAAAGAGCCTTCCAAATTCTGTAAAACACTCAACAACACTTACAAGACCAAATCTCTCAAGAAGTCTTATTGTTACCTTATAATATTATGTTTTTAGATCTGTGGCCAAAGTAGTACTTAGACCTTTCCATAAGGTTGGGTGTTCTTGATCAATCAAGTTGTTAAAGAAGGAAAATCATTCAACTAGTCGAATTTGTTGTCTCAACAATTAAGTACCCATGTAAATAATGATAAAAACCCTCCTCAGGGTAATAAATCTAGATTCTATATGTATGCCTACTTGTTAGATGCAATCTGTTCTCATAACACTTTACTTGACATGAGTTGGACCTGGTCACCAAAATAACTTGCATGCACATTTACTACAAGTTGCTTTTGGAGTCCAACTACAAGGGAGTAATGGAAAAATTGATTGATCACTTCCTCATTCCATTGTATAGGTTAATATTTCAGGAACAACCACCTTGTGTATCCCATGGGGCAATGGAAGCAATGTCAGAAATATCATATTGGTTTACCTCACCGATGGCACTTTGCTTAGAGTGTTTGGAGGTCAGAAGTATCCACATATTTTTCTGAGGTATGCCACCAACAAGCTGGTCATGCAAGAAATTTCCTATCATCTCTCCATAGTGTTATCAGGAGTTTTGCATAGGAAGAAGAAGGAACCTTGGCCCATTCTTCCTTTGCAAATTAGATTGTACGAGATCAATAATTGAAGGTTGCAAACACTAAAGGCAAGGAGATAGAGAAATTCACATTCGTTCGTTTGGAATTCAATGCGTACGATCCCATAAACATTTGAAAATAAAATTGTGCAAGGATTCATTTCCAATGGCCAAGTGGGACATTTTACAGGCCCAAGGAGGAAGAGATGAAGAATTTTTACAATTCCTCTAAGTCCCGCAAACCTGTCAGCTTCATAGGAACATCACAGGTTACTCCTCCAAAAGAGGTCACTTGAGAGGTAGAACCGGCTGAAAGGTACAACCCATTGTGAAACAAAGGCAAGAGGAAAGTTGCACATACTCCATTGGAAGAGAAAAGTTGCAAGATGAAAGTAGATCCAATCATCCTGAAAGTGGCCATAGTAGTAGAAAACAGGAAGAAACAAAGGAAACAAGAAGAAGAGATGAAGTAGAGGGAAGAAAAGCAGTAGAAAATATTACAAGAAGAAATGTAGAAATAAGAGGAAGAAGAAAGGTATAAACAAGAAGAAGAGGTAAGGTGGAGAATAGAAGAAGAAGAAGAAGTACAGAAACATGTTGAAGAGCAAGAGTAGAATTGGCTCCTAGAAGATGAGAGAAAATAGATGCATGAGAAGGAACTTGGTGAGGAAATTGAAGAACTGATTTTGATTCAAGACATGGAGGTGGAACCGGAGCCACTAAACCAAGATGTTGATCTTATGTTGAGAATTTAGTAGGTCACGATTCAATCTCTCTCTCCTCTGACATTAGAGCAAGCTCCAAGCGAAGAAGAGGAAATTATTCCTCTTGATGATGGCTCGTTCATGGATATGTACATTCTAACTAATGATGAGCCTCAGAAGAAAATTTTACAAGTGAGAAATAAACATTTTTTGGATGATATTACATTTCTTACATTCATTAGAGAAAGGGTTATTGTAACATATACTAGGAGAAATCTTGAAGCCATTGTTGTAGCCAACATGGCCTTCACAAGTGCTACCAAGTCAAATACAGAGTATCTCATGGTCAAGAATATGAAAATGACAAAGAACTTGTAGGATGCAAGGCGACAAATTGAGCAGCTCCAAGCAGAGGTCTAGAAAGCAGTTCTCACACAGGTATATCTTGAAGAACTTAAGGCAACCATACTTGGAAAAGTATTGGAATTGGGAGAGACCATGCAGAGCCTTTATGAGGAGCTTGTCACCATGCATAAATCAGTTTTCTTCTTGCAGGACATGAAGAGGAAGTGCAATTATAATGCTAAAGCCCTTAAGGTTGTCCATATAGCCATAATTGTCATGAATGAGTGGTCAGTGCAACACAAAGGGGAATCATCCAAACTGGTAAAGAAAACAAGGAAACAGATAGAGTTGGAGAAAGCATAAGTTCAAATCATCATGCAAAGTAAAAAAAAATCGCCTCATACCTCGCCAACATTTAGGCATCATATGCATGATTATACAATAGCATAGATTTCATGGTGAAATCACATAAGATCCCTTCAGTTGGCTCATCCATCGATGCCAAGCACATGAATCAAGTCAGGCAGGAGGTTGAAAAATACTTTGAGAAGCTCAAGCAAATCACTCGCAATGAATATCTAGAGGTGAAGAGGAACAATATGAAGAAGTACATTGGTGGCCCTGTCTAGATAAACACTATGTTGCTCCTGTTGAATAAGGAAATTCAAATTAGTTCCAAATCAGTCTATATGGATGCAATAGAGGCTAGAGTCTTCTTCTAGCATAATCCTGTCACATATTTTGGGGAAGTCATCACATATTACAACTCTTGGCACCGCTATGTGATGAAGGAGCTACAAGTTGAGGTGGTTGAGCTACAGTTTCCCCAAACTCAAACTTAACTTGTTTTGTCTTATTAGGATGTATAGTTGACTCTACCCAATTTTTTCTTACATGGGTATGAGAAATATTGTAATATTTTCTGTAATTAATTGTAAGTAAAATTCCAAGTGTCAACTGTGGACTGTGAAGAGTCATTGTGAAATGAATTCCAAATGTTATGGCAGAAGGAAGTCAAACATTCATGAGGGAAGTCAAAGAGTCACAAAGGTAGATGAATAGTCTCCCCTTTTGTTATAAATATACCCTCATTAGTCATGTTAATGGATTTTGGATTAGGAGCAGAAGCTTGGGAGTTTTTGAGACTTGGCTTCTCTGTAGCATAGAGGAAGTATATTTCTTTGGGGGAGTAGGTGTTGGCTTCATGATCCACTATTGGGACTAGCAGTGCATCAATTGTATATGTATACGTGGGACTTTCACTTTAATAAAAGCTCAGAGCCAACACATTTTCATGCATATGTTGGGAATATAGTAGGATTATTCTTGTTATTTTTGCAATATATGTTATTTCATTTACACTAATGATTATGAATTATTTCGTTTTCATTAATAAGAATCTTGTTGAATACGTTTTGTTGTATATTTCCATCATGGTTAACTTGCGAACTATTTTGTAGGAAAACATGTGATGGCTCTTATGCTTGTGTGTTCCTTTTCAATCTGTGTACTATTACAGGAGTTTAAGGGGCTTACTCATTTTCCCCTCACTATGTTAGAACCTTTCATGTAATGCACTTGATCCTCTGCAAAGTCATACACTTGTTTCACCAGATTCACAAATACATCATTCTATGCATTATTGCAGCCAAGGAATAATAGTAAAACCCACTATTTTCGTAATTGGGTTGTATTACAGACGGGGCTCCTAATCAAAATGGTGTGAGGTCTAATTGGGACTTCATACCGGGGAGACCCCCTGAATGTTGGCAGGTCCAGCATAAGCAACACAACCCAACATTAATATTGTTACTAGAGAAGGCAAGTGCACTAAAGCTGACAAAGAGATAGTTGAGTAGCATGTTGCTATAAAATAAGCAACACCAAATAAATCACATGATCCTCTTCTGTAAAAATAATATTATAAGGACACTAATAAAATATTCAAGCAACTAGTTTCCTCTAATATTCCCGGGGCATAAAAATAGGTAAAGGACTAGATGAATTGTCCTCAACCTCTACAAGAGGCATGTCAGCCCATTAGAGAATGGTTCAAGTTGTTTCTACATATTATTAATGATGAGAAACTATTTGGACAATTTTTCAATTAATTAACAAGTATTGTAATGGATGGACATTCCTTAGAATGACCCATTTTTTCCTACTTATCAGAGAGACAATCCAGATGTGTCCACTGTAACAAGCTTACAATGGGAAGGGAGTTTCATATTGATGCACAGATCATTGGTTGTCAAATAAAATATACTATGTTGGATCTGGGATCTGATGTAAATATGTTACCACGAAAGACTCGGGAAGCATTGGGAAGGCCCAAATTGGTATTCTCTCCTATTCAGTTGCATATGGACAACTAGTACTGCATTCTCTACATTGGGCACTTGGAGGATGTGGAATTTGATATTGTTGGAGTGAAGACATATGCAAACTTTGAAGCCATTGATATCACGGGTGATAAAAATCCTTATCTAGCTCTACTGGGAATAGATTGGGCATTTGAAAACTATGAATTTTGAAGTGGATGGAGTCATACTTATTCTACCACTAGATCCCTATCGAGGTCCAAGATTTAAGGAACACGTTGATGATGTAGAGGAGCCTAATGTTTTGTATCAGTTGCAGTAGTTAAATGCGGGGAAGAGGGAGGATTACATTCATCCTATGGTAGATGGCTCATTGAGTTGGAGCATTCAACATACTGAAGTTGGTTTAGAAACTACGTTGGATGAATGGAAACAGGGAGATCATGATTTTCACTCCATATGTTGCATAACTATTTCTTGTGCTAAATGGATCAGTACAAAGTTGAGGAGCTTCCCTACTTTAAATGGTATTGGTCTAATTGTTGATTTTATTAAATAGGTTGAGTTGCACATCAAAGAAAATCAGAGAATTCCCTTAATGGATGTTTCTTTACAAGTATCCCCTGTAAGATGGTGGGGATCTCATCACAACCAATTTCAAAATTGGGATTTTGTTAAGTCTGCTATGCTATGTCAGTTTATTATTCCTAAAAAAGCTCAAATGTAATCCATGTATATGAAGGTTATACTAGCCCTCAGAGGCATGTCCGAACCTGCATCATTTTTTGGATAAAGGTTGTGTTTCCTAATTATTTGTGGATGCGTCAATTTAGTCAAACATTAGGTACATTTCTGCAAGCCTGGTATTTAAAAGAAGAAATGAAGAGACAAATGACTAGTTGGGATTTGATGGTAGTTCAAATTTGTAGTGATTCTTCCTTCTCAGATGAAGATGTAAAGATAATTCAAGTCATAAAAGAAATTAAGGGGGTATTATTCCATACCAGAAAGCTAATTGTTGAATCCGATAGCACTATAGTTTGTGGGAGTCTACATGAATTAGGATTTAAAGAAGTTTCTACTTGCCGGTAAGGTTAATAGAGAACCTGAAAGAGATGATTTGGAGGAGCTAAGTCATTTTTCCTTCAAGGAATCTAAAGGTGAGAGGAGTATTAAGGATGATCCTGTAAAATATGCCCACATCTAAAACCTTTGAATTTGTGCAAGCACAATATTGGGACTAAAGATATACCCAAGTTGGCTTCTATTGGTGATTATTGGGATGAACAAGTTCCTACTAGTTTATGGGCCTATCAGAATACAACAAATAGACTGCACAAGTATACCCCTTTCCAACTTGTGTATGGTACAGAATCTATGGTACATGTCTTTTGAAATCATATTTCCAAATATGTTCATTGCACAAGCCCCCAAAATGTTTGATGATGATTCTACTGTAGAATGTCTACAAGAGATATAGGGGTTAGATGAGGAGTGATTTATATATGATTTTCACCAAAGTGTGGAGAGGGAAAGATAGAAAGGCTAGCATGATTGACATAT
This sequence comes from Pinus taeda, assembly GCA_000404065.3. NCBI lineage: Eukaryota > Viridiplantae > Streptophyta > Pinopsida > Pinales > Pinaceae > Pinus > Pinus taeda. Next base: position 219,655 of record APFE030660388.1, on the reverse strand, counting down.
TATGTCCAAGTCTTTTTTAGTAGGTGAGAAAGTAATTTTATATGATATCAAGTATCTCAAGAATCCAGAAAAGTTGCAGACGCATTGGTTGGGTCCCTTCATTGTTGCGGGAATCAGGGAGTTTAGAGTTGTAAAGCTCTCACAACCTGATGGAGTTCTTTTACCTGGTTGGGTGAATGTTGAACACTTGAAGCCCTACTATGGAAACTAAAATTACTTTGTTTTATATGCTCTTTGTACAAGAGTGAAGGTTAGGTTTAGGGTTGAGTTGGTGTGTTCGTTTATTTAGTTATTTTAATTGTGTCAATTATACATCATGTTTCTTATTGCAATATATCGCAACACATTGTGGTTAGGGAGGTATATGTCACAGTTCTTGTTAGTTATTGGTTCATTTTAATTGTTACATGTTTTCTCCCATATCAGTCACATTTTGTCAATTTTATTTCTGGTTTAATTCACTGAAGTACCTAAAGTTATGTTTTGTTTCTTGTGTCTCATCTTTTTTGGTCTTTTATGTCAGATCTTGGGAATTTATGTCCTGACTCTTATTACTTTCCGAATCGATCCCCCATTTTTTCAATTTGTCTCATTTAATGTTTAACAGTCAAGTCCAGTGTTGCAATGTTCTAAGTTTTCTCTAAGTGCCAGGAATTGAAGCATTATCTCTCAATTGTGTCTTTATATTTTTTAGGTCCTTCGACCTAGCTTTTGGATCGAGCACCACCATCGCTCCAAAAAAGTGTTTTTATTTTTATTTATTTTTATTCTCTAGCAAGCATGGGATCATGCACCAGAGACTTCACCACAAGGACAATATGAGAAAAAAATTGTGAGTGGAAAACCCTTGTAAATTAGATTTACCTCTATTGATAGTCTTTCTACTTCAAAGCTATACAATTGGTCCTTGCCACAACTCATCCAGTTAATCAGGGCATCATCATCATAGTTGGAGGATCGGTTGGTTTTTGTCGATTCTAAGTACACAATGATCTATCCATCACACATGAACACCAATATAAAGAACTCCTCTGAGTTGTAGAAGAGTGTGATCAGTTGTATCTACATAAAAAGCAACTGGATAAATAGGTTAAAAATATTAGTGCCAAAATTCAACAGATGTAGCTCGTAGTTGTGGAATATGCTTCTAATGCACTAAAGGATATTTCTTCATATGATCCCACACAATGCTTTGAGTTTCTTGAGACCACTTGTGCAGAGCTAGTTTCCATAAAAAGGATTTGTGCAATACTATTGAGAAGATACGAAATTCAATTTTTTATCCTACAAGGAAATTATAGTAGCAAATCAATCAAGAAATTGGACAAGGATCCACTCTCTGAGATATGCTCTAGCAACTGATGTGGGATTCTCAAGTGATATTCCATGAATTACAAGATTGGCCAAGACTAATTTCTAACCATAATCGGCCTATGTATAAGCAATGAGAAAAAAGTAAAAAATTGATGGAGAAAGCTTTGGCTACAACAAACCTGGCACAAAAACAATAGCCCTTTATTCATGCTAAAAAAATTGATAATCAGATTCATGGAATGGAGGAAGAATCACACCATGCTAAGACCACTCTTTGATATCTTCAACCTATCCCCAAGGTTAAATATATGCAAATCTAAAAGCTTAAGTTTGATGTTGATGATCAGTGGCAAAGTTTGCCTTCTTCACTCCCTTTGAAACCAGTTGCAGAGAATACAACCCAGTTTATCGACAGGGATATACTCTATTAGATGCATGGAAATATTCCATGGATGTTCACAATTATTTTAAGACTCAATTTTTGTAAACCATTCTAGAGTTGGGTCGTTCGTTTGAAGAAGAAACACCAATACAGAAAAATAATGTATCAACATTTGATGATCAACAACAGGACAGACCAAGTCTGTAAGAAAATGAATGAAGTGATGACAAGTCAATAGATTATGACGTTCATCAATAGATTAGAGAGAAGAGATGAAAAGATAATAAGTGCAAGTGGGAAAGAAAATGGTAAAATAGGTTAGAAAGCAAGAACAGATAGAAGAAAGTGACAAGTGATTAAAGTGGACAATTACATTGGAACTCTCCAAGGTTGAAGAAGAAGGATCGAGATGCCAAGTTTGAAGTAATTAAATAGAAAGTGGACCAGAAAAATATATATCGTCAAGTTGGCTAAGTTAAACCAAATCAAGGGAGTGTGGACAAGAGTAAAGGAGCAAAATCAATATATAGTTGTAGAGATCAAACTGCAAGGGGAGATAGAGATGGAGAGATAGGTCAACATGTTGTCGAATTGAGGGCTGAAGTATTTTTCCATAATCTATTACAATCCTACTTCTTATTGTATTTTGAAGGAGTTCTACAAAAGATATTGCATTCATTCCGCAGATCTATAATGTAATGGCTCGGAATTTTGTGAAATAACATAGAATCAGTTCATTGTGTGGATCCATGTGTATGTGTTTATGATTGAATGATAATGTGTTGTGTAACCCCTTAAAAAAAAATAAAGTTCACCATTAAATTCATTTTTATGTATCTATTTCCCTCTGCACGAAGGTTATTTGAAGATATTTGAATGATTATGGGATTTATGTATAGTTATTTAATGAAGTGAATCACATCACTGACTAAATCCCCCACATAATCCTTGAAAGTATTGGCATGCCTCGGCAGAGACCTTTCCCCCTTGCCGATTGAAAATGTGAGCATTGTGCTAGGCTACGATGGACTCCTTTGCTAGCACCCTACGGTCGAACCTCGGGTCAACACAATAAAACTTTTCACCCACAATAAGGAACTTTTTGACCCAAATATATGTTTTAATTCCTCAAAATGGCCCTAGAAGGTTTCGAACCCCAATTCCCCAAACTAGGACGTACTGGTAAAAATGAACCCACAAGTTGATTCATCTAATTTTTCCACTCTAAGTGCATCAAGGTAGATGAAAATAATGTAATGATCCAATGTGGATCACTAGTGTATTCATTCAAGAACTAGCATCCAATAAATGTTTGATCAACCACAATAATCAAATCTTTCCTTTATTTATTTGCACTACATGCACATAGTAACACAATTGTCACTCTCATTTTTATTTGGGTGATAAGCCCAATTTATTACCATACAAATGTCTTAGCTCCTTTTCATGACAACCATGCCACATAACACTTAATAGGCCACCTTACAACGTCCTTAGACTGATATACCACCTATGTAACATGAAACCACATCATGTTACTAGCCTATCACTTGCCACAACACAATTAATAGGTCGACTTCTAATGGCTAAGCCATCAATCAAATCCATGGGTCATTGGATTGATATACCACCTATCTAATGAGTCTTCTCTTTTCCACCATGTGACATCATGCCTATCAATCTACCCATTTGAGCCTTCACATGAGGTAGTTCCAAGATTAGTCTAGGGTGAACCCAAACTTTACTTGGTTGTGAAGACCATTTTTTAATGCCTCTATAGACTTCCATGAGAAAACCCTGACTTTGAAATCAGGAAACCCACTTGATACACCCAACATTATGGACTACTGATGTAGTTCCATCGCACCCTCTATGGGTCTTTCCCAAAAGGGTTACCGTAATTCTATTAAAAGCCCTAGTTATAAGGGATACTAATTTAGTGTAGAGCCTCTCAATGGGCCTTCCCTAAAGGGTTACGTCCAAAAAAATGCATATCTTATAAGGAAATGAAGATGCATTTTTTGTGAATAAAAAAGTGTCTCCCCATTGTAGCCAAAACTTGGAAAGATATACTTTGATGTTCCAAGTATAAAACAACTTCCTAAGGAAAAGAGAATAGGAACCATTATAATGAATCTTTAGTGAGGCTTATATATCACTTTTCTTACATCATCATCAACATTTTTCATAAGTAAACCCAAAAATATTTTTCATTCATTTTTAGAGGCTTACATGACAGAAGGGGAACGTGTTGGAGAGAGTTTCACATTGTAATAGAAGAGAAAAAATAAGGACCAAAACAAAGTAGTGAAAGAACATTAAATAGCTATTAATAAAATATTTTATAAAGACAATGAAAGTTCTTTTTTGTGAAGTTAATTTTATATTCCTATAAGAAAAATTTACATCAAAAAAACAAATGAATATTTTGTTGAGTTTGTGCTAAATTTGAAGAAAGACATTTATAGAGACTATGTCATTGGGGCCATTTTTCATCTTTGAAAAAAAATACTAATTCATCATTGAACTAAAAAAACTAAGTCTAGAAAATAAAAAAACTAGCTAACTGAGAGTGCATTAAGATTTGTTGGAGTTAGAGGCCTTAACTAAGAGAGGGTCCTTGGTGTTTCCTAGTGAGTATCTCGATGTAAGAGATAGTCCTAGGTGAGACTCGATTTTATTGAGTCTATAGTCCATAGAGTGCGAGAGCACCTAGAGTTCATCCAATTGGAGGACGGTTTTGTCTTAAGCCTTATTATGTTCTATCAACACCCTACCCAACAATTCTTTCAGATGCTAATAGAGGTCAAAACTATGCATGTAGTAATTGAAGTGTGTTGGACATTGGATAAACTAGTGCCCCCAATGTGTTTCATGACATGGATTAACCACCTCTCATGGATCCTTATCTCTAAAAATCAAATCATTGACTAACACCTGTGAGTTTTAATCTAACGAAAATTATGATACCCAACAAGTGGTATAAAATAATACACACTTGTTGGACATTAGATAGACCAATGTTCCTTGTGTGTTTCATAATATGGATTAACCACCTCTTGTGGATCCTTATCTTTGATGATCCAATCATTGACTAACACCTGTAGGTTTTGGTATAATGGTAATCAGGATTACCAATAATGATACCTTATGAGTGACTTGTATTAGGCACCCAATCTATCATCTCTGCTAGCACTTCATAATCTATCAGGACTTGGAATTAATAAATTATTTTTCACTATGCATTAACAATTTTTTCCTATATATGAGGAGGAGTATGGGCCCAAAATCGAGGGGTGAAGCATTTCACTCTTTTTTGGGCTTAGAAACCACCCATTTCCATATACTAGGAAGCACCCCTCGTGATGGGGGATGAAATTTGAGGGGAGGGGTAGTGAAAGATTGAAGCGAAGAAAGGGAGATGGTAGCTCGATGGGTGGCAAGGAAGTCAAGGGTGAGGGGGTTGATAATGGTGAGGGAAGGTGAAGAGGAAAAACGATTTTAGGAAATATGAAAGGAACTAAAATAGGTAAGGGATATTATTTGGGTTTCAAATGATACCTAAGGAACAAATAAGAAAACTATAAGCTAAGAGAAGAAAACTAGCAAAACTTAAGATATCTATAATTAATATATATATCATATATATATATATATAATATATATTATATATAATATATATATATATAATATATAAATATATATATATATAATATATATTATATATATATATATATCTAGATATATAAATACCTAAAACTTGAGCTTTCAAATGAGGTTCAAAATTGTTGTATTTACCCAAATCCATTAGACTAAGCTTTCAAACCAACAAGGATAGTTGTAACTCATGTGTCTAGAGGTGATTTTGTTCATTTCTATAGTTATCTACCTCCTTAAAGGACCAATATGTCTCAGAAGCTTCACATCACATGTGACAAGAAACTAAGGAGGACAAGAGGACTTAAAATTCCATGTATCCTAAGTGTATTAAGAGAATTAAAGCATTGAATGGTTGCTCATGTTTAGTCTCAATAGGATGATCATGAAGTAAAGGAGTAGCCCATTCAATGTTGGCATGATGTGGTATTGAATGATAAATGGGGGAGGTGCTTCTACATACGTATGTTCTATCAATACGTGGGATGGAAGAAGCACACCCCCCCCCCCCCCCCCCCCCATGTTGCATGAATGTGTCACCTCATCCACGGAGTGGAAGTCATGTTGCACTTGATCAAGTTAACTTTTCTTCAACGGTGATTCTTGGGGTGAAATCTACTGCATGAATATTGATTTGGATTGATCTTTGCAGCCTTCATTATCAAGTAGATAAGCTAGCTTGTTCCCTATCTGATGCACATGGAGGGGGATAATGACCTGAGTGAGAGAGAGGAGATCGATGACCTTATCAAAGGTGTTGGATAAATGCCAATTGTGTGAGACTTTATTTGGGTGGGTGCCATTGAGGATCTTGGAAATCATATTGATAATCAATTGGGAGTCTCGCTCTATGATCAACTTGGAAAAGCATTGAGAATGGGTTATACAAAGGCGTTCTTCCATGGATTTTATATTTGTGAAATTATCAATGGTGATCCCTAAGGGGCCAAATAATGAGAATAGAATATATTTGTAATGATATCTAAATACTCCCAAAATCCACTAAGGCCTAGATTTCCCTTGAATGCTACATCAAAAATCAATTTGTAAATTCAAGGCTTGGAGGGTGTCAGGGGGAGGGACTTAAGATAGGTGCGAATGGGAGAGGGGAAGAGTGGACGAGGGGATATGGCTAGGATGGAGATTCCATTCATGAAGGATGGTTAATTCATGTCCATGTGTGGACCAATCCTATTACTTACACGCTTGGGTTGCAATAGATTATTTGACATTCTTTCTAATGAGGGTTCATAGGGCTTCAGGAGGCAAGTAGTGTTTCCGAGAAAACTAGTGTTTATTCAGATCTACTAGTCCCAGTAAGATGGGTAGCTATCTTAGAAAAAAACAATTCAAGGTAACTTGTGTTTTCCTTTATGGGAGAAAGATAAGAGAGAAGAAGAGAGCACCAACCTTAGTCTTTCGCTTGGCTCCTTGCTTGTTTCCTCCCTCCTTTGATAGAGCTTGCCACTCTTTTCTCACTTGTTTTGCTTCAAAGAACACCTGTAGAGGCAAGCAACAAAATACCATCAAAGAATAGAGATCTAAAATACCATAAACAATGTAGAATCAGATGTACATCAACCATACAATTGCATTCACAAATACAAGATTTACAAGTGCACAAATATATGGAGGAAAACTCAAATAAATTTATTGATAGAAGTAGAAGAGAGGATTACAACCCAACCATCTAATCCAGTGCCATCCTCCCAGCATGAAAGCCCTCTTCACCTCATGGAAAGATAGATCACCCAACAATACAATGTCTCAAAGAGAAACCAACAGCACTTCCTTACAGATTACAAAAATCCAGCCTTTGGATCTCTAGGATGAGGGATCCATATATAGATATTTGCAGTGGGGTGAGTCAGCTTCTGGGTTTTCGATTAGTGTCATTTCAATGATAGTTCTTGTTTCCACTTGGAGATTTCATGATCTCTTACTCATCCCTGGGTGAATTCAGAGAGGCAAGTGTCATATGAGCAGTTTTTAGAAGATTCTCTCAGTTTCCACCTAGAAAACTGCCTTTGCCATTTGTCTGCTCTCACTCATCACACCCTACAGTAGGGATTTTCAGTATGCATCACACCCCTTGTGTGTAACAAGTGAGATGCATCGCACCCTCAGCATGGAGCAGTCTGTATGGTCCAGTTTTGACCAGTTCTGAGTAGTTTTTCAGGGAGAACTTCTGGGAAATGATGTAATCAGCTGACCTTGATCCTTTATGGTTTGAAACAACACTTTTAGGGGTTTGAGAGCCCTTGGTTTATCGACATATGTGATTTGGGTTGTAGTTCCAAAATATGTCTATAACAGTTGCCCCCTAAAGCATGAGGTCGTAAATCTTCTGATGTCAGGTGAAATGCTTTATCATGAGGGTCCAAGGTTTTTCGAACTGGAAGGTGACCTGTATAAAATACAACACAATACATTATCTTCACATTACTTTCATGATCTAGCTGAGTCAGGCATTCCCATGCTCAACTTTATAAATCCATTTTCATGTACATAGGACAGACAACTGTCTGTATGGAAGACTGATGAAACTAGTAGAGCCATCATCCCTTAGCTTGGATGATCATCTGTGCAGCTATGGAGTACATTTAATGTCTTTATTTTCCTAAATATATCACAGCCCGGATGGATGAAACTAGATCCAGGGTCTTCAAACTTGTTCAATCTTCAATCGAAGTACAAGTCAATCCATGTGAAAAGATGTCCTGAAGTCGAACAGGGAAAGACATTGCCTGATTACCAGCTAATGATTTAAGTTGTTAACAGGCACGAGAGGAATCATCGATAATGATGATGACCCTCAAGGATCGATAATGATGATGACCCTCAAGGTACTACAGTACAATTCACATGGTGTGAATATGTGAGTCAATGTTGAACACCACGCAAAATCTTTCAGTCAAAGGCCATTGATGTAAATCTGTCGCCGGAAGTGAGAAACTTGCCATTGAGGCATGCAAGCTTCAAAGTACTGAAAGGGTTGTTACTAAGTCAAATTCTTGGATAATGAGCTGATGTCGACAAGAAGTGACCCATCATAGGAGGGCCTTAATGAATCCCACATCTATGACACGAAACAAAGTAAATGATTTTCTGGAGGTGAAAACGATCTGATGATACAAGGTTCAGGGTGGCAGTCATGAAAAGTGGAGCGTGAAGGTATTGCAGTGGATGAGGTGTTAGCTGGGTTGGTGAATTCTCTGAGCGACTTCTCTTGAACATATCAACAACACTGTGATGGATAGGTAGCATTAACCCCATGGATGGTACAAAGGACCAATGCTGATGGTGAACGGAATAACCCAACCCGACTCAATCATGGTGATGGAGTGAAAGTGTCATGTTCAAGATTGACCTACTACCAATGAAGTTCTTCAAGTTTTCTTCCCTTTTTCCCCAATTATTGCTGACCAGTACCTCTTTATTTTTGTCAATCTTGAGGAGGATAACATATGCTTGTTCTATAATTTTCCCTTCGGGCAAACCTGTCGCTCTGTTTTAGCGATTCTAGTGATAGTGAAACTCGCTCTTGTCTGGGTAGAAAAGTTTGTTGCTATTCTTTTAACGAGTTTAATGACAAAGATAACTCAGTCCTTTTCATGTTTAGAGAGTTTGAAAAGATATGGAAAGGAAACTCCAGTAGTCCTTTTTCGTGGTATAATCCCTTAAGTCCGAAAAAGTATAAAATAATACTAGAGGGATGACTTTTCGATAGTTTTAGCGTGCCGAACAAGACAAGTGCTTGATATTTTTGTGTAATGATCCCTCAAGTCCAAAAGGATTAAAATATAGAGGAGGGATGGCACTTCCCTTTACTTTAATGAGTTGGAAAGGCCAGTAGCTCGACAATCTTTTCATATTTTACGAGTCTAAAAAGAGCTTAAAAGAGACTTGTTTTTTAGGAACAAGTGATGTATCCGGGTAGCAAATGGTTCCAGGTAAGTTTGGAACTTCTCAAACACGGCAACGTAATGAGGGTGGCTAGTAGAATCACCGTCGCAACTATTCCTCAAAAGGGTCAACAATCAAGTGGAGGCGTATGATCGACTAAAATATTGGAGGTGATGGTAGGAACACGACCAAGGCTCAAAAGGCTGATAGCAATGCGATCACAAAGGTTATTTACTGAAAGGTGGATTCATTTTTTAATGAGCTTGAATCTTTAGAAACTATGCTCAGTGGCGGGTTTATTTTTTAACAAGCTTGAACCCTGCGGTAACATTGCTCGTCGCTAGGTTTGTTTTTTAACGAGCTTGAACTTTGCGGAAACACTACTCGTGATAATAATCAGAGATGTTCAATTCACCATTAACACTATGTTCTTTGGACGGTCATAGTACCTGTTCAATTTCTCCATCAAATTGATTAGAAATGTAAATACATGCTTGAAAAATGAGTTAAAAACCAACATCTTGCTTGAATTATGTGAACAGTAACATAAAAACAGTTTTACCTCTCATTTTTACCATTTCATTCAAATTTGGGATTGTTGGAGCTTTGGAGGTGTTTTCCCCCTTGATTTTCATCAGCTGATTCTGGGAGATTCGGTGGACTATTTTCAGTGCCGTCTAGACCAGGTAGGAGCTAACCCTGAGCTCTTCAATTGCATTCTTTCCTTTTCTGATTCTAAGCAGCTTTTCCTGTTTTTTTGGGCCTTAGGGGTTTGAACAATTCGTTCTCTTCCCATCGCACTTGGTATGCATCGAAAAGTATGATGCATACTGAGGTGGCCATTGGCCAGTCAATATGTATCCCACCCTATACATAGCCAAGGTGCGATGGGTACAGGAGGAGAAATTATGCACTGTTTTTTTCATGGAAATTTTGCATGTTTTTGCCCAAATTAGGATCCTAATTCTTCTCTTGTTTGTTTCTCAGAGATTCATCGGATCAAGATGGTTATTACATGGTGTGAAAGCGAGCATGAAGAAGAGGATATGATTTCCTTACATGATCTGGGTACGGTTACTGCATTGCGAAACTATGGCTTGCTCAATTTCTTCCGCATATCCAACATGAGGCAACAAATCAATTTGTTGCAATATCTTCTCGATGCATGGGATCCTACCAATGAAGTGTTCCAGATTAGAGGTAAATCCATCCCTTTGATAGTTGAGGATATCTACTTTTTGACTGGGTTATCGAGGCATGGTGCCCCCCTCTCACTTTCAGGATCCACCCCTGTCGGTGAATCCGTGAGGGATTATATTCACTAGTTATGTAGAGATGGATCTCAGCTGAGTAGGGATGGTAAGATCAATATTCGAGATGTCACTGATCAATCCTTGAGCACTATTTTATTCACCTTTGCTAGATTGGCTGGTAGCGCGGCTCTTCATTTGGCCAATAGGTCCTATATGCAGTATGCCTTGGAATGCCTTGAACTAAAGGTATTCAACTAGTGTGACGTAGTACTTCCGGTTATAAAAGGACAACTTTCCAAGGTGAAGAATGGAAGATCCAAGAACTTTGGTTATGGTTCTATTCTGACCACTTTCACCATGGAGAGGATTCCACTGATGCAGCCACAATAAATTTCACTCAGACTGCTAGCACCGAGGGAACCACGGATGTAGAGACGGGTCGATCTCATGGCCAAACATGTTGGTCAGTCATAGATTTCATTTTATGATGCCTTCTTTGAGTGGTTCAACCATCAGGAGATGGTCTTCACCGAGTATCCATATGTTGGGATGGATTTTCGAGGCGACCCGGTTTTGGCGTCACTAGCTGGCAAGTAGTGGGGTGTTATAGGTAAAAAGATCGGACCATATCTCTGTTTATTACTTTTATAATGTTATTGTGTTTTTTTTAAATGTTATCAAGACTAAGCAAACCCATATATGTGTGCAGATATTGGACCTGTGTGACCAGCAGCATGCCCGAGGATAGCAACTGTCGTTCCAGCAGGAGAGGCTGTAGGGAGGGCTATCCTCCGCGATCTGGACATAGCGGAGACCCTTGCAGTATTGCAGGATCAGATTGAGCATCTCACCCTTGATATTTAAGATGTGAGGACCGATGAGTTACCTCTAAGATTATAATGCCATACCACTGGTATGCTAAGTCGATGGACTAGGCTCTTACGTATGATCGCACAGGTGGTGACTTGCTATCACCAACACCATTAGTCTAGGGTGCTTTTCTGAATTTTTGAGTTTTTGGGTCGCATGACCAATTTTGTCCTAGACACAGAACATTCTTTAAAAGCTATAAACAGTTATATATCTGTTTTTGATTTTTGGAGCTTTATTTTGGTTAAGTTATATGATCTTGATGCAAATGTTGATTGAAATTCTTTCTCCTTTATAAATGCTGTAAATGTCTATCTAACACGTAATTTGCTGAATCAATTAATGTGTTTAAGTTTCTGGAAAGGTGTTGATATTGAATAGAATCAATCTTCCTTTCCAAAATCTTGACCCTTAGAAACATACAATAGATAGCTGGATTTTGAACGGAATAGATGCCAGTAAGCTGTAGGATGACGAGTTGTGAGTCTAGCCTGACAACAAGTCGGTGTATGCCATGTGCAACGGCATCAGAGAGAAGCTCCATCAATGCACTGTACTTAGTGATGTTGTTCATTGATCGACCAATACATATCCCTCTGAAACTCACTAACTCGTCGCTTGGATCAAAAATGGCCCAGGCTGCAGAAGATAGGTTTTGCGTACTATGACTAGTTCCATCAGCGTATCCAACGAATGATTCCAACAAGTCCGACAACTGCAACAAATGTAAAGTGGATTACTTAACCAAAATGATCACTCTTGACGAAAACAAAAATGTAACAAAAGCATATAAAGAGATTACTACACTTAATCAAGCGTAGTAACGTCTAAGATACAACCCGTTTCGGGGTTGCGATAATGGAATTCCATCATAATCCACTAGCTCATAGGCTCCTTTTGATAATACTCACTTAACAATGTAGGGACCCATTCACAATGGTTGGAACTTTCCTGCTCCCAATATATCGGATTCCTGATCGTAAAGTAAGACCAGGTCACCTTTTGAGAAGACACGGGGTTTGACATTTTTGTCAAATTGTGTCTTGACTCATTTCTTATGAGCTTCATTAGCCAAAGCGGCATCACGACAAGTTTCATCCAATTGGATTAGTTCCAAGAAACGAGCCTCTTCCTCTGAAGTTCCGAGGAGAAGGTCGACTGCGAGCTTGAGAGATGAAATTTCACACTAAATCGGTAAGACCTCTTCCAGGCCATACACCAGCTAAAAGGGTGTAAATCTGGTTGCATTTCTCACCGATGTCCTATATGCCCACAAGGCCAAGTACAGGATTCGGTGCCAACTCCGTTTTTGGACTCCAATCATCCTTTGTAGCATGCGCTTCAGGACTTTGTTGATGGCCTCAACTTGTCCGTTAGCTTGCAGATAATACGGAGTAGAACTGTCGTGGGACAGTCCTAATTTGGCAGCCAATTCAACCATCATGTGATTGTGAAAATTCGATCCATGATATGTGACTATAGTTTATGGAACACCGAATCTAGAGACTACATGATTCAAAAATAAAATAGCATTCGTTTCGCAGCTGTTGTTTAATGTAGGCATCGCCTCTGCCCATTTTGTAAAATAGTCAACTGCGACTATGATATACCCATGCCCCCTGGCCGAGGTGGGGTTACATGTCATGAAATCTATGCCCCATTTGGCGAATGGCCCAACAAAAACTACTGGATGCAGAGGTGTGGGTGGTAGTCTGGTTTTGCAGTCGAAGATCTGACAAGCTTGGCAACTTCTGACCGCGATTATGTAATCTTTGAATATAGTAGGCTGGAAGTAACCTGCTCGTAAGATCTTTTGTGCCGTAGCGTAACCAGATTGATGCCACCCACACGCACTTGAATGACAATCATTCAGGACTTTTTCGGCCTCCTCATGGGTGAGGCACCTTCGCAGAACTGTATTAACACCATGATGGTAAAGGGTATCACCAATGATCATGTAGTCTTTTGCTTGGTATCGAGTACATCGTTGTTTGGAGTGAGAGGTATTAGGCCTATATGTTTGGGTTTGGAGATAGATCAGTATATCTCCATACCACGGATCGCTTTATGATATCAGAAACAAATATTCATCCATGTTTGATGCTTTGGATGTTGAATCGTTGGACGACGATGGGAGGTCGCATAGTAACTCTGCGAAAACTAGAGATTTCTTTGATTTGGATTTTATGAATTCCAGATCAAACTCTTGCAAAATGGCTATCCATTTTAAATATTTGGCCCCTATTAATTGACCTAAAAGAATGTAATTCATAGGGTTGTAATCTGACAAAATGGTAGTTTTTCGAAAGAGGATATAGTGTCGAAATCTCTGTACTACTTGAACAGCTGTTAGAGCCAGATTTTCACCATAGGAGTACTTGCTTTCTGTATCATTTAAGTTTCAACTTAAATAATAGACTATATGTTCAATTCCATCATCTTCTTTTACTAAAACCATTGCTATGGTTGTATGTGTTGTAGCTAGATACAGGTTAAAGTCTTTTTGATAATCAAGAGCGTACATTAATGATGCTTTTATTAGGGAATCCTTTAAAGCATCAAAGGAAGCGACCTGATCCCAGTTGAAGGGCACTTATTTTTTCAAAAGACGTGTATAACCTTTAGCAAGTTCAGCGTAATTTGGAATGAACCTCCTCAGAAAGTTTTCTTTCCCTTGGAGTTTCTGAATCTGAAGCAAATTTGAAGGTGGAGGCATGTCGATGATTGCCTGAACCTTACATGGGTCAAGTTGAATCTTGTCCTTAGAAACTACGAAACCAAGTAAATGACTAGAACTGACACAAAACACACATTTCTGTGGATTGAGTCATATTTTGTAGTGCCGGCAATATAGAAATATAGCTCTCAAATGCTACGGATGATCAGTTCACTTTTGCGAATGAGCCAGTAGATCGCCAAAATATGGTTGAACAATGTGCTTGATGTCATGGAAGGCGTAGTTCATTGCCCTCTGAAAAGTCGCCCCTGTGTTCTTTAAACCAAAAGGTAGTTTACGGTACGCAAATGTGCCCCACGGACATATAAATGTAGTCTTCGACTGGTCCTGTGGCCGGATGTTTATTTGATTATACCCGGAAAATCCATGCATGAATGGAAAGATTTCGCATCTGGCGCATTCATCAATTATTTGGTTGATGAAGGGTGTAGCGTAGTTGTCCTTTGGACAAGCTTGATTTACATCCCTGTAATCAACACACGCTCTAATCATTCCTTGATTTTTCATCATAGGAACAATATTCGATACCCAATCAGTTAGAGGAATAGGGTAAATGAAACCAACATGTAAAATCTTTTCAACTTCTGCCTTGATGGTAGCAACTTTCTTCGGGTGAACTTGCCAAAGCCATGTCGTACTGGTTTGACATATGGATACATCTTGATTTCATGTTCAATTATGCTCGAGTCAATGCCTGGCATTTCTTCATATGACCATGCAAAGACATCTCTGAATTTGCGAAAGTGAGCACAATATATTTCCAGTTTTGAAGAAGAATAAGATTTGCCAACATAAATATTCTCTACAACATTAGGTTTGGTAAAGATATTTATGGCAATTTTTTCTTCAATATTGGACAGATTTCGCTCGAAATCCACCATATTTACAGTATTTGCTAGAAAATACAAAACTGAAGGATGTTCAAGGTCACTGGAATAATCTTCGTCGTTATTTTGAACATGGGAACGATGGTGGTAATCTTCCCATGGTGCCTCTCCTATCATCATTGACTGAATGATTCTTTCATCTATAGAATGTACATGTGACCAAGGATCTGAAGAGTTGCCATATTCTTGAGACCTATCTATCCAAACACTTGATGAACTTTGATTTGGGTTTGCCGCCCAGGCCAAGAAAATTGATTGCTACAAAATTTCTATTAGGCTCGGAGGCAATACCTGTTGATGATCCATGCTAACAAAATGTTTGGAAATCTTCTTAATCTTCATTGATGTAGAAGATACCATATTACAAGTTTCCACCATGGCCACTTCCGCCAGATTACTCAGAGGCAGGAGGGAAAAAGTTCCCATTAATGCAGGGTCTTTTAGGAGGCCTATTCTGACATTTTGAAGTGATTGAGAGCTTCCATGGATCATTGGAATGCTTCCCGTAACTTGTGAACTGTTGGGGAGAAAGGTTAGTTGGTCAACAATCGTAATTCCGCCTTGGAAGGGAAATGTAATATTTCTAAAATATGTTGACACAACAGTAGCCGTAGAATAAATCCAGGGCCTTCCCAGTAGTATATTGTAATCGAGGTTTGCATCGATAACTTCGATGTCAATTTCTACTATCTTGCCCCCCAGTTCAACTTGCAAGTTACTTAATATCCCATATGGTGTGTATGTTCATCCATCAAATGCTTTTAATGTTGTTGATGATCATGACAAGGATGGTGAGCCTAAAGTTTTCCAGCAGCTCATTGACATTATACAGGTGGATGCGCCCTCACCAATGATTGTTCGATGAACAATTTTGTTGAGGGCTTTTACTTCTATAAGGAAAGCAAGTTGGGCAGGTAACTGAGGCTCATATCCTTTGTGATTAAAGGCCATAATATGGGAATCCATTGGGTCAATCCCACCTATTGCCGATAATAAAGCTTGCTTTTGGGAGGGGCAATTTTGCAGTACTCAAGTGTCGACATAGCGGATGGTGATTGGGCTAGATCCTCTACTATATTATAATTCTGTGTTGATCGAGCACGAGGATTAAATGTCGATTTATGTACTACTCCCTTTGGCGGCTTTATTGTTAGCTCAGGAATGATGGGTGGCACAACTTCGGATGAAGTTGTTGTCGAACTACTAGGTTGATCTGTAGCCTTGTTGTTCAGCATCTATGGATTCCCATAATCTTTATTCCTTGTTGATATCAAAGCATCATTTTGTTGTTTCGAAATGGACAACATAAGCACTTGGGATGGGGAAGCATTATCGATTGCAACCAGATTAGTTTCTGGGTTTGGAAACGAATCAGTCAATACCGCTGAGGTACTTGATTTCTTGAAGAACTTCGTGACCTCAGCTCGATGCGGACAATCTTTCATCGAATGGTCCCCATCACATATGAAACATGGATGAGTAGGTTTATTTTTCCCAGTAGGGTTTTCAGAAAAATTTTCAGGAGTCTAATCTTCCTGTCTCTTCTTTTTGTTTTTCCCTTTCTTCTTGCCCCCTAGTTGCTTCGATTATTTGCCTTTGTCAGATGACACAACATTAACCTCTAAGGTAGGAAGTTTGTCATTTTCTTTTTTGCTAGAAACTGCAAGGGACTTACCAGTTTGAGCCTTTGCGGTTTGTGTACTTGAGGTTCCAATCACGCCATCGCCGGCATGAGAGTCCCTGTTTGATTTAGGAGGAGGAGGAACAGAAAATTCTGGTCTAGGAGCATCAGGAATTTTGTCATAGAGCATGCCAGATTGAGTATAGATCAAGTCTAGATGTTGTGCATGAGCAATGACTTGCTCTTCAGTAATGACCCCTCCCTTGGCCACATCTTCTGCAATAGAAGGTAACAATGACTTAATAAACCATTCAGCTAGAAGTTGATCAAGAACATATGTCTTTACCATTTGAAAATGACACCGCCACTCATGAATATGATCAAATATGTGAGTGGTTGTTGTCTGTTTAAAATTGGTAAGGAGCTCCGTTGCTATTTTGTACCTTATGGGTAACTGAAAATGGGTTAAAAAGGTAGTGGTAAGGGTGCTGAAGTTATCAAATGATGCTCTAGGCAACTCAATGTACCATTTCACTGCCGGACCAATTAACGTTTGCTGAAAAAGGTGAAGCCCAATTGAATCATCATTGAGGGTGTTGGACAAACACCACAAATGAAAGGTCATTACATGATTCAATGGATCTTCACCCAGAAGAATTTAGGAATATCTAACGGAAGTTTATGAGGAATTGCTAGCCACCAAGGGGTGTAAGCAACTGGATCATTTGTTAGCTGATTCAGATCTGGTAATTCTAAAGTTGCTATGAAAGGAAACTATTGATTCAGGTTTGGTGAAGCATACCCAAGATAAGATGGGATTGCTTGAGCAGTGGGTCTTTGCATACCAACATAATGTATTTGATGTTGATAACTTTGATAAGGTTGATGGGCATAACCATTATAATATGATTGTTGGTAACCATTTTGAACATACGGTTACCCGTTACCCACAAAGCTTTGTTGCTCAGGTCCTCGGTAAGCTTGCTGGAATTGTGGTTGTTGGTATTGTACTAGCCATGGTTGTTGGACCATTTGCTATTGTCCAATACTGGATGTTTGACCAAGATGAGGGGTGATAGTACCCATTTGACCCTAAGTCGCTTCAGTTAAGGAGCCACTAATCTCCGGTTGTGATTTGAGTTGTGGAGACAATAGGCTATTGTATTACGACCTGAGAGACTTGAGGTTGACATACAATAGGCAGCGCTTGTACTTACAACACCGTCACAATAGCTGGTGTAGTGGGAATGTTCGACACAGGTTGATTTGGTTGCATTGAATATACAACTCTTGGCTGTTGAGACAGTATTGGTACCCAACCACTGGATGCAATTCCAGCTTGACCCAAATTTTGTTGTGAACTCTCATATGGTTGGTCTCCCAGAGGGAACAATGAAAAGGCATACTGCCCCCCATATGGCGGAAATCCAGTGTTCAAAGGATAAATTGGTCTTTGGAGACTGGACTGCCCAAATTGATACTAATGTGAAGGATCAATTCGTTGAGTCTCAACATAAGAAATTCCAGATAAGATTCTAGATGAACAAATAGGAACAGATCATGTTGTCGAAACAGTCCCTGGGTGGACTCCATCTAGCAGTTGAGAACTAGTTGGGACAGATGGTATACCAGCGAACATTGTCGAAGTAGTAGTAGGAAGATTTGCCGCTGCTGTATCAGATGACACAATCCTAGATGTTGATGGTTGTTCAGACATATCTAATCTATCCAAAATATTTCCTAGCGATTCGACAGGAACTTGCAATGAAGGATGATTGAAAGAACTAACTTCAGTAGTAGAAGGTTATAAGTGGATCCCAGTTCCAAAATGCAATGGGGTACTGGATGGAAGATCCTCTACAATCTCTTCTATAGAAATCAGTCTAGGTGGAAGAGGAAGATCGTCAGGTCCGTAAAATATTTCTGGTGCCGAAGAAGGTATAGTCTCTATAGCGACAGATACTAGAGGGGTGACACCTTTCGAATCAGCCCTAGATGGAGCTGGTTCAGGAATAGAAGTGTTTACCATTACACTAGGATCAGTTCTAATGTCCTCTTGTAACTATGGAGCTTCTTCTGTAGAGGCAGGGGTACCAGAAATAATTGGAGTAACTAGAGTCTCTGATGATGTTGAAACACAACTTTCAAATAAACCAGGAGATTTCGACCCAGTTAAATGAGATCGTTTGGCCAGGAATGGTTTAGTTTCCAGAGTCAAATATGGTTGACTCGTTAGTCTCCATGAATGACGGGGTTTTGATTGACTTTCTTCCACGATTGTGGATTACTTGATCAACTCAAAATTAAAAGGCGAAAATGTTATTCCGAATTAAATGAATTTTATGACGTTTTGACACAACTTGCTTTTTCATTTTTTAAGAGTCGAGAAAAAGCTAAAGGTGAGTCTAGTCGCCTTTGATTTTTAATGAGCTTGAAGTGACAAGTGCTCAGATGGGCCTTTTCTTTTAAGGAGTCGAAAATGAACGAAAGTGACTACTCTGGAAATATAGACAGAGGGATTACCAAACCAATTGGAAAACTACAATATACACCTCGGTGGTAAATTAAAGAGAAATTACCGAGGACTTTACGTATGACAGTCAATCTTCCTAAATGTTGTGTTCAGCGCATTACGATCAATAGGGAAGTAGACACTGCTTCCTAAGGATGAAGAATATCAGCCTATTGTGGTCTCCCAATATATACTCGACGGTACGTGGGATCACAAGTCCATACTGGCACTTGTCATATCAAAGAGGAGGAATCACTCAACCTATGATGAAAACGATAGTTACCAGAATTTACGATGCCAGAATGTGTCTCTAGCCTAGACTTCTAGATGTTGTGCATTAGGTTCCAAAGCATTTTTATGTTCATTGAGGTTTATTTTATAGTTGATATTTCTTAAGAAGTTTGCCTTTCAAGGTTCACTGTGTGATGTAGATGTAAAATTCATAAATATGCAACCTAAAATGATAAACAGTCGTTTGTTTTCTTTTAGCAATGAAAATCCTAGCTACTAAGGAAAGAAGAGTACGATTCTTTCAACATAGAGCAGAGAGAACACACACTAAATGCACTTTTCCTAAATCATTTTCCGCATGCAGTCTAAATGCAAATTCACATGCATGTATTTGTTTTTCCTTTTCCTTAATGTGTGAATGCCAAAAAGGAAACTAAGTATAGATCTGAACTATTTTCTTCAAAGCGACACTTTAAACAATTTCTTTTCAAAACGAAAGGAAGACTAAGACGACACTTTCAATTTCGAATGGAAAATGGCTTTCAACACTTCAAAAATTGACGATTCAAATCATATAAAATGGCAAAAGTACAATTGAATATCTAAAGAGGAAGACTTTACGACACTCTTTTTCTTGACTGAAAACGACAGTTACTACACTTTCAAATCAAAAGACGACAGTTTGATTAAGCTACTTTTTGCAAAGGAGGACTCTAAATGATGAAAAGTTCATAAAAAACATTTACAATTCCTTTTCAAGGGAGGCTGAATAATATAAAGGAAGAAGGCTTCAACAATGATATACTAATCATAGGCAACAAAACTACTAAATAGAGCTGAAAAAAATAAAGAAAAAACCAAAATCCAGAGAGGGAAACAATCTCATTCAATCATCGCACCTATCCTTAAGGGAAACAGGGATGCATCTAACTTGCTGCACACAGGAGGTGTGATGCATCCAGACTGCCAATGAGAGACATTGCGATGGTCCAAGGACGAGACTGAGCTTGGTTTTCACTCACAATTTGTAGCTAAGTTCAGTGATTTAGGCCAAGCTTATGATGGACAGTAAACACAAAGTATTTGGGTATGATCTTATGAGGTTATTGAACTACCACCAAGGAACTTAGGATGTTTGCAATTCAGATTTTCAATTCATAAACCAACCCAAAGATTGACTTAAGCAACATTGATCTACTTTGCAGTTTCATAGCAAAAGCAATTCGAAGGCTAGCTGGCTTAACTTCAGGCTCCGTCTATAGTTTATAAAGCAAACAACAGTAACAAACAAACAAACTATTCGCTCCCCAGCGGAGTCGCAATTTTGTTTCTGGGAAAATTAGTGTCTATTCAGATCTGCTATTCCTACTAAGACATGTAGCTATCTTAGAAACAAACAATTCAAAATAGCTTGTGTTTTCCTTTATTGGAGATAGATAAGAGAGAAGCAGAGAGCACCAACCTTAGTCTTTCACTTGGCTCCTTGCTTTTTTCCTCTATCCTTTGATAGAGCTTGCCACTCTTTTCTCACTTGTCCCACTTCAAAGAACACCTATAGAAGGAAAGCAACAAAATACCATCAAAGCATAGAGATCTAAAATACCATAAACAATGTAGAATCAGACGTACATCAACCATACAATTGCATTCACAACTACAAGAATTACAAGTGCACAAGTATATGGAGGAAAACTCAAATAACTTTATTGATAGAAGTAGAAGAGAGGATTACAACCCAGCTGTCTGATCCAGTGCCATCCTCCCAGCATGAAAGCCCTCTTCACCTCATGAAAAGCTAGATCACCCAACAATACAATGTCTCAAAGAGAAACCAACAACACTTCCTTACAGATTACAAAATTCTATCCTTTGGATCTCTAGGATGAGGGATCCATATATAGATATTTGTAGGGGGGTGAGTCAACTTCTGGGTTTTTGATTAGTGTCATTTCACTGATAGTTCTTGTTTCCACTTGGATATTTCATGATCTCTTACTCATCCCTGGGCGAGTTCAGAGAAGCAAGTGTCATATGAGTAGTTTCTAGAAGATTCTCTAAGTTTCCACCTAGCAAACTACCTCTACCAGTTGTCTACTCTCGCTCATCACACCCTACTGAAGGGCTTTTTAGTATGCATCACACCCCTTGTGTGTAATAGGTGAGATGCATCGCACCCTTAGCATGGAGCAGTCTGTATGGTCTAGTTTTGACCAGTTCTGAGTAGTTTTTCAAGGAGAAGTTCTGGGAAATGATGTAATCAGCTGACCTTTACCCTTTAGGGTTTGAAAAACACTTTTAGGGGTTTGAGGGCCCTTGGTTTATCGACATATGTGATTGGGGTTGTAGTGCCTGAATATGTCTATAACAAGGATCTATTATGAAATATATTCCTATTAATCGAGCAACATATTTCAAATATGATTAAGGATAGGATTGTGAAATAAGTGGTATCAATAACACTTCATCAAAAGGGGACATTGATTGATATCTTGTTATATTGGATCTTGCATATTTCTATGACTATCAAAATATAATTAGACTAATGAAAATGAAGGAACAAACTATTAGAATTTGTAACAACCCAGGGTTAAAATTTCATGTAATAAATTTAATAAAGGAAAAAGTAAGACCAAGGTCATGGGACACGTATTCCAAGTTGAATGTTGGGAAAAACATCCTAGTGGGTGTTGATTTTGGTTTATTATATTTATGGCTAAGGGGGAACTAGAAAGGCATTGGAAAGGAAAAGAGACATTAATTGGAATTTTATTTATGAAAATAAAGGAAAATAGGAGAAAAGGAAGGTGAAAGGTCACAAAAATGCAAGAGAAGAAAATTGAAGGAAAAATAGAGGAAATTGAAGAGAATAGAGGCCTCAATGATAAAATGGCTTGTGAGGATTAGTTCATGAGACGTTTTCAACTTGGGTTAGACTTTTGTCAGTTATAGATTGGAACTCTCTGTATTCTCTCATACTCTTGCACACTAAGAGCATTCTTGGAGAACTTTAGAATTGCAGAAAGGAAATCAAAGGAAGGACAAGGAAGTAAAGGATAAGAAAGGATAAGTTGGATCAAAGAGCTTCAATAAGAATAGTTGCAGATATGGAGTTGCATGTATGCGTGCATGTGTGTATTTGGTTATATTGTTGTCATTGGCATGGGTTTTTCCAGGTGTGACAATAGTTTCATCTTTGCCTTCCAATTTCCTGATAGTCGTGGTGTGATGGGGTTCTTTTATTTGGTTGAGATTTGGATTGTTGGTTGGTTTGGGAACTAGGTGAGGTGGTCTAAAAAAAATTCCCTAAGGTCTAGGAATCACTTGATCGATAATGAGAGATTATGGTAAATCCTGAGGTTGCAGATGGGAAAATTCCTCACTGTATTGGTAAAGAAATATGGAGGCATCTAAGCTTGTTTAGGCCTCATGATCCCTTGACCAATTTTGGTGGGACTGTAGTAAATCCTAGTAGTGTATGTTTCTTCATTTGGGCCTAGGAATCAATTGACTGGTAATGGCATGATTACTGTAAAGCTTGGTTGTGTAGGTTCCTGTTTCAAGCATAGGAGTCCCTAGACTAGTTTAGGTAGGATGGCAGTAAAGCTTGAGGAACCCTAGTTATTTTATTGTGTCCCATATTCATTCTTGAAATATGGCACAAGGGTGATTGGCTGAAAGAAATATTTTTTTAGGCTCAATCTATGGTCAGGTGGTACCAGGAAGTCCCTGAATTGGTTGGATTTTTCTTATGTTAATAAGAGTTAATTTAAACTTGTATTTTATGAGTATTTATACTTGCTATTATGAGGCTTTGATGGTTGTTCTATCATGGTTATTAATTCTGTTATATGGTGATTACAAGAATGGTCTCATAACCAGTTCTAGCTATGGTTGTTGATATGTTTTGAGTAGTTGATAAATGGTTAATCAATGCATGAGATAAAAAAAATTATGGAAGCTATTATGAGAGGGAATTAGACCTTCTTGATGATTCCCAAATAAGTATCAGACCCCTATGTTCATATATGCATTCATGGTATGTAGATTTCATGTTCTCAATATGTTTGACAAAATGACTGCCATGGTTAGGTCAGGTTAGGTCATGTCCTTGATCAAGTTTTGTAGTAATGGATTTGTCTTAATGTTATGTCATTTTGGAAAGCATCATTAAGTTCTAGGAAGTGGTATGGAGACAATCCCTAAAAAGGTGGCACTAATTCAAGGTTTGTAGGCTCTGAACTGAGAAATTGGGACTGCACTCACTACCTTGCAATCTTATACATGCAACTGGAAACATATAGTTGCATGGATGTAGTGTCATGGATGTGGCTGGGAGTTGATTTCATTTAAAAATCAATCTTACTCAGGGTTTGGGCACCTAGAGGGGTGGTTTAGCTCTCGGGGGTCTTGTAGCTCTCGAAGAAGGTTAGTAAATTTTTTGTTTCTTGATTCCACTTCCTTAATTGTAATTAGGAGGTTGATTCATGTCATAGTAACCCTCATCTCATGTTTACTCTGGTAGGCTAATGAAAGTGGGTAAATGTGGGAAGAGGCATTAGAGAGTGGTATTAGAGCATGGTTCAACACTTCGATTGGATGGGTGGAGTGTGTTTTTCATGGATGCCTGTTAGTTTTCTATGTCTTAGTTATGCATGCATAACCATGGTCTAAATGCATATTAGGTCAGACATGCATCATGGTGCTAATTATGTAGTTTTTTTCAACATGATGTTATTGGTACGTTATGATGTCGATATGTTGGCTCAAATGGAGTAGGAGATGAAAATTATCAAGGTGAGGTTGCAACACTAGACCTTGAGGTAAGAGAAGATCGTTAGAAATGTTTGTATTCTTGTCATGCAGGTATGTTTTTTAATGGTTTTTGTAATCATTATGGTTATTTACATATCTTTCATTCTATTATGGTTGTGATTACATGCATGATAGATGCTAGTTGTTCAGTGTGGTCATATGCACATGCACCAGAGAGTTATGAATGTTTATATGCATGATGATTATGGTCATTGCAGTTAATATTATGATGCTATTATGTATCATGCTACTTTGGATTGGTCTATGTAGATAGTTATGGTTATGATATTCAGGTATCAGTTGATATTGTTGACACCTAATCATAGGGATTAGGTGAACAATTGTGAATAGTGTAAATAATAATAAGAGAAAATGGAGAGTCATCAAGAGATGAAACTCAACAGTCACTCCATCATGTATATAACTATGAACAACATAAATGAATATACATAATCTCATTTGAGGAGTTACCTCCTTGTCTGAAATGGTATCAGAGCCAGCTCCATTTTTGGCATTGCAGTTTGCCATTGTAACTCCCTTCTGCCATTTTTCAAAAATTTGTTTTACAGTCTGCCATTGTAACTCCCTTCTGCCATTTTTCAGAAATATGTCACATTATCCTGTTCTCTATCCTTTGTGTGATAACTGGTGTAACGCTTCGTGTAAATCTTGGTGTACCTCCCCTTGCAACTCCCATACTTCGAAGCTTATTGTTTTATGAAGCCGTCAACAGTCCTGGTGTGTTATCTGGCCCATAGAAGCATTCTTGCAGCATTTTGAATGTGACTCAGTGTATACGCTGCTATCTCTAGCCTCCGCCAGCAGATTTCTAATGTTGAATTCTAGTAGCTTCTCCATGTACACTGCTCATTCCAAGCTTCCTTGTTTTTGCTGCTTCCTTGTCTTTTGACTATTTTTTTTGGACATCTTTGCTGCTTCATCTAGTGTCATATCCATATTTTTCTCAGTCAATGCAATTGTCTCAAGAGTAATCACTGGCATGCTCACCATTATATTCAGCCGACGTTATTAAAAACTAATCAAATATCAATACAAAACTTGATAGAGGTAGCTTTTGCTACTCTTCTTCCCACACTATCACTGCTCCCTCTAGTAAGTTGCTCCCTCCAGTATGTTGCTCACTCCATACTGCATTTTTTTACCAGAACTGCATTCTTGACTAGAATTGCACTTTTTTTTCTTCAGAATATTGTTGTTATAGTGCAAATTTTTTTCTTTAACACTAGAAATGAAAATCTTTTATATATTGGCAACAGAAGTATATTTTTTTTTACAGTGCACAATTTTTTTTTAAATGCATTCATTGATATCTATTGTGGGAGTGGTTCTCACCAGTAAGGAGAACTATCCAGAATGGTCACGGAAAATATAACACACTCTCATTTTTAATGAGTTATGGAAAGGAGTGTTTTTTGGAGACAGAGACAAAGAACTAGAACAACCTACCTTCGACAAGGAATTGGTCATTTGCGAAAATAAGAACAACCTACGTTCGACAAGGAATTGGTCATTTGCGAAAATAAGAACAACAAGGCTTATGCCTTGATTGCAACATCAGTAATTGAAGAGGTGAGTCACCATATTTCACCATTTTCAAATGCTTTTGAAGCCTTCTAAAAATTGAAGGAACTCTATGACTCACACTCTACACTTGAAGTTGTTCAACTCATGATTAAATTGTTCAACCTTGAATTAAAAAATGATGATCATCTTGTTCTTTCATCAGAAGTAAAATCTATTATGCATGATATCAAAGTCACTAATGTTGAATTGGACATTCCCCTGATAGCTATTGTCAAGGAACTTTATCCCACTTAATAAAATTATCTTAATTCATTGCAAGCAAATGGAAACTTAAAAGAAATTACCATTGGCTCTCTTGTGAAAAAATTTGTTGAAAGAGAGAAATCTTTTGAGAAGAATACAAGTCCTTAGTGTTCTGAAGAGACTAAGAATACAAGTCCTTAGTGTTCTGAAGAGACTATGTGTCTTGTTCAAGATTCTTCCAGAGGAAGAGGTGGTCAAAGAGGAAGAGGAAGAAGAAATTTGAGAGGCAGGGGGGGCAAGCACTCTCAAGGAGAAAAGTCATATTTGCATTGCATACGTTGCAAAAGAGATGGATCACATGATGCATCCATATGCAAGTTGCCTTGGGATAGAATTGAGTACGAAAGAAACCAACCAAAAGGTAAAACTAATGACAAAGAGAAAGGTAAAGCACCTGAATCCACTCACTATGTTGTGATGTGATCCAAATTGGATCCATAAAGAATGATTGACAGAGCCATGCCTATACCAGATTGGGACATAATTCAAAGGATTTAAAATAGTGATCAAGAACACCTCTAAACCAGTGGCAATGGCAGCTAGCATGGAACAACGAGGACCTCAGTCAAAGCATACTGATCGAGGCCAATGGAGACTGCATGGAGGAAAAATTAGCCCCTAGGAGGCCCAGATCGGGAAACAGAGGCAGTTTTTGATGCACGTTTAGTGCTTGCAAGGTGAAAAACCTCAAAATGGAGAAGCCCTGAGCACTCGGTTGCATGGGAGCCAGGAAAACCATGGACAAAAGGCTAAAGGACAAGGCTAGACCCATGCTCTGAAAACCGGAAGTATTGATAGGGGGCACCCTCAAACGGTAAGAGGAATTGGCGAAAATGGAGCAATACCACTCAGTGGTCGACATGTGGCAAGCGGAGGAGAGAGAAAATTGTGGTTGACCGCATGCTAACAGTCAAGCAAGTCAACCACGTGAAATGTGTGTATGGTGTCGGATCTGGAGGACCTAGATCTAATGGCTGAGATCATGCCCAATGGGAAAGCAGAATCAACAGGGGATTATGCTGTAGTTTGTAAGAATTTTATGTCCGATTTGAATGCCAAGGTGTGTTATAGACATTTTTTGGCACTTCAATCCCAATCATAAATGTCCATAAATTGAGGGCTCCTAAGTCCCTAAAAGTGTTGCTTCACTACCCAAAGGAATAAGGTCAGCTGATTACATCATCTCCCAGAAGTTCTCCACTAAAAACTGCTCATAAATGGTCAAACTTGGACCATACTGAAAACCCAGTGTAGAGGGTGCGATGCATATCACCTTCCCAGTGTACAAGGTGCAATGCATACTGAATTGCTCCTCTGTAGGGTGCGATGGTTGAGAATGGACAAATGGCAGGGACAAAATGCGAGGTGGAAGATCATGGAATCTTCCAGAAGCTTCCCCTCTGACATTTGTCTCTCTGTTTTCGACCAGGGATGAGTAAGAGATCATCATTATCCAAGTGGAAGCAGGAACTATCAGAGAGAGGACACTAATCAAGACCCCAAAAGATGACTCACCTCCCTATAATCATCTATATATGGATCCCTCATCACGAGATCTAGAGGCTGAATTTTGTATCTTATAAGAATGTTGTTGATTTTTGGTGTACATCATAGTGTTGGGTGATCTAAGCTTACTTGGAGGTAAGAAAGGCTTTCAGCTGAGGATGATGCTGGTCAAACATAGGTGAATCCCCTTGATACTTTTCACTAATAAAGATATTCAAGTTTTCCTCAATATTGTGTACTTGTTTATAAATGCATTGGTATGTTAACCACATCTGGTCCTGTGTTATTTATGAATATAGATCTTTGTTCTTCGATAGTAGTATGTTGCTGTGATTCCACAGGTGCTCTTTGAAGCTGGGCAGACGAAGAAGAAGTGACAAAGCTCTATCAGGAATGGGAGGAAATCAAGCGCAAGACTAAGGTTGGTCTCCTTGGTTCTCCTCTTATCTATTTTCATAAAGGAAAGTGAAAATAGACTTTACTTGTTTGTTTCTAAGATAGCTACGAGTCTTAGTGGGAATAGTAGTATCCAAGTGGACACTATTCCCGGTAACAAAATGGCGACTCTACTGGGGAGTGAATAGATTGTTTGTTAGCCTATCTATCTTTGTTTCTTTTATAAAATTATAGATGGAGCCTGAAGCCAAGCCAGCTAGCCTTCGAATTGCATTTGTTATACAAATGAAAAGTAGATCAATGCTACTTCAATCTATCTCCGGGTTTTGTTTATGAATTAAACAATTGATTTGCAGACAGTCTAATTGCCCTAAGTGGTGGCTCTAGTAACCTCTTTAGATCACCCTTGTGTTTTACATATACTGAACATTACTTACTCAGCCTAAATCCCTGAACAGAAGGGAAAATTGTGAGTAAAAACTCATTCAAATTCTCGTGCTGGTACCATCGCACCCTGCCTTCAAGGCAGACTGTATGCATCGCACTTCCCAAGTGTAGTAGGTGCGTTGCATACTGAATTCACAGTGTGATAGGTGCGATGGTCAGGGAAGGATAACTTTACCTTCAGACTTTGGTTTTTCCTCACTGTTTTCAGTCCTATTCAGGAGTTTTACTGTCAGTAGTCAGTGTATCTCTGTGAAAACCCCCTTCTCATACATTATTCCACCTCCATAGTGCAAAGAACTGTAAGTGTTTTTATGTATTATGCGCCATTTTCAGTTCTCTTTTCCAAAAAAGTAGCATAGTCGAACTGTTGTTTCTGGATCTGAAAGTGTCGTCGCTGTCATTTTCAGTTTTAGAAGAAAATCTCATTATTCTTGATAGTCAATTATACAGTTACTATTGCATATGATTTGAATTAATAGTTTTTAAAGTGTCAAAAAATAAATTTTCATTTCGAAATCACAAAGTGTCTCTCTTACCTTCACTTCATTTTGAAAAGGAACTTGTTGAGCACTGTCGCTTTGAAAATAATTCAGATTTGCACATAGCTTTCTTATCATCATTCATACATTAATAAGGCTGAAAACAAATACATGCATGTGAATTTGTATTTTGACTGCTTGTTTTGATTTAGGATAGTGCATTTAGCGTGTGCTCTGTGCTCTTTGCAGAAAGATTCTTAACTTTCTTTCCTTAATAGCTAGGATTTTCATTGCCAAAAAGAATATTAAACGTTTGTTTATCATCTTAGACTGCATTTTAGGAATTGTATACACATCGCGTGGTGAACCTGAAAGGCAAATTTTTAAGCAAGATCAACTTAAAATAAATTTAATGAATCTAACAACGCTTTGGAACCTAATGCACAACATCTAGAGGTCTAGGCTAGAGACATATTCCGACGTCGTAAAACCTGGTAACTGTTGTTTTCATTGTTGGTTGGATGATTCCTCCACTCTGAGATGACAAGTGCTAGTACAGACTTGTGCTCCCACGTACCGTCAAGTATATTTTGGGAGACCACAATAGGCTGCATCCTTTATCCTTAGGAGGCCGTGTCTACCACCCTATCGATCGCAATGCACTGAACACAGCATTCGGGAAGATTGACTACCGTACCGTAAAAAGTATTCTGCAGTTTTACAGTTGGTTTGGTAATCCCCTCTGCCTAGATCTCCAGAGAAGTCCATTTTTCTCCTTTTCAGACTCCTTAAAGGAAAAGGTCCTCTGAGCACTTGTCACTTCAGGCTCAATAAAAATCGAAGGCGACTAGAGTCATCTTTTGTTTTTTCTCGACTCTTTAAAATTGAAAAAACAGGTTGTGTGAAGGCATCTAAAATTCATTTAATTCGAAAAAACATTTTTCCCTTTTATTTTGAGTTGATCAAGTAATCCGCAATCATGGAAGAAAGTCAATCAAAACCCTGTCGTTCATGAAGACTTACGAGTCAACCGTTGTTGACTCCGGAAGCGAAACCATTCCGGACGAAGCAAACTCATTTGACCGGATCAAAGTCCCCTAGGTTGGTTGGAGCAAGCACTCCAACATCCTTAGAGACTCCGGTTCCTCTGAACATTTTTGGTATCCCTGCCTCAACAGAAGAAATTCCGCAACAACAAAAGGACATTACAACTGATCCTAGTGTGACGGTTAACACTTCTATTCCTGAACCGGCTCCATCTACAGCCGAATCAGAAGGTGTTACTCTCCAACCATCTGTTGCTGCAAAACTTACATCTTCTTTGGCACGAGAAATATTTACGGACCTGACAGTCTGCCTCTTCCTCCTGGATTGATTTCCATAGAAGAGATTGTGGAAGATCCTCCATCTAGCACTCCAACGCAACTTGGAGCTGGGATTGCCCTGTATCCTTCTTCATCAGAAGATATTCACCCACCGTTGGAAGTTCCTGAAGAATCACTGAGGAATATTTTGGATAGGCTTAATATGTCTGAACAATTGTCAACATCAAGGGCTGTGTTACCCAACACAGCAATATCAGAAGCACCTTCTACTACTCTGACAATGTTCGCCGGCGTGCCATCTGTCCCAACCAGCTTTCAATCACTGGATGGGGTCCATCTAGGGGCTATTTCGACAGTATGGACTGTTCTCGTTTGTTTGTCCGGAATTATATCTGGAATCTCTTACATTGAGTCTCAACAAATTGATCCTTCACAAGGTCAATTTGGGCAAACTGGTCCCCAAAGGCAAATCATTCCTTTGAGTACTGGATTACCGTCGTATGGAGGGCCATATACCCTTTCATTTCCTTCCTTAGAAGGAAAACCATGCGTGAGTTCACAACAAAATTTGGGTTATGTTGGAATCATGACTAGCGTTTGGGTGCTAATCCTGTCTCAACAACCAAGAATTGTATGCTTAATACAAAAAAGTTTACCTATGAAAAATATCCCCACTACGCCGGATATTGTGGCAGTATCGCAAGTACAAGCGTCACCAGTTGTATGCCAACCTCAAGTTTCACAGGTTGTAATGCAACAATCTCTTGTACCTATGACACAACCGCAATCACCAACTAGTGGAATGGCACAGGTTCAAACTGGGAACACCAACCCCCACTTGGTCAAATAGTGAGTACTGGACAACAACCCATGACTTCACAACCATGGCTGGTGCAATACCAACAACCGCAATTCCAGCATGCTTACCAAGGATATGAGTAACAAGTCTTTGCAAGTAATGGGCAGCCGTATCAACCATATCATAATGGTTATGCCCATCAGCCTTACCAAAGTTACCAACATCAAATGCATTATTCTGGTATGCAAAGACCCACTGCTCAAACAATTCCATCTTATCCTGGGTATGCTCAACCAAGCCTGAATCAACAATTGCCTTTTGTAGCAACTTTAGAGTTATCGGATCTAAGTTGACTAACGAACGATCCAATTGCCTACGCCCCTTGGTGGCCGACGATTCCACATAAACTTCTGTATGATATTCCTAAATTTAATGGAAATCCGGGCGAAGACCCATCGAATCATGTGATGACCTTTCATCTATGGTGTTCATCAAACACTCTCAATGATGATTCAATTCGGCTTTGCCTCTTTCAGCGCACGTTAACTGGTCCGGAAGCAAAATGGTATATTGAACTACCTAGAGCTTCATTTGATAACTTCAGTACCCTAGCCACAACCTTTTTATCCAATTTTCAGTTACCTATAAGGTACGAAACAGGAACTAAGCTACTTACCAATTTCAAACAAACGATGGCCACTCACATATCTGATCATATTCGTGAATGGCGACGTCGTTCTAGAATGGTAAAACATATGTTCCTGATCAGCTATTGGCTGAATGGTTTATTAAGTCACTGTTGCCCGTTATTACAAAAGATGTGGCAAAGGGAGGAGTCGTCACTAAAGAGCAAGTTATTGCTCGTGCACAATATCTAGAATTGATCTATACTCAGTTTGGCACGCTCTACGATAAAATCCCTGATGCTCCTAGACCAGAATTTTCTGTTCCTCCACCTCCTAAATCAAACAAATACTCTCATGCCAGCGATGGTGTGATAGGTACGACAAGAACTAAAACCGCAAAGGCTACATCAAAAAAGGCCTGCACGGTTTCGAGTCAAAATGCAAATGAGGAACTTCTAGCCTCGGAAGTAAATGCTGTGTTGACAGACAAAGCCAAAGAACCCAAGAAACCAGGAGGCAAGAAGAAAAAACAAGGGAAGAAGAAAAACCAGGAGGACTCATCTCCTAAAAAATCTTCTGCAAACCTTTCTGGTATTAGGAAACCAAAAACTCCGTGTCATATATGTGACGAGGACCACTGGACCAATGAGTGTCCATATAAAGAAGAACTTAGAAAATATTTCAAAAGTTAAAAAACCTCAGCTGTATTGACTGATCCATTTCCAAACCCAGGAACAATTCTGGTTGCTAGAGAAAATGCTTCCTCATCCCAGGTGCTAATGTTATCAGTTTCAAAGCAACTAAATGATGCTCTCATATCAACAAGAAGTAAAGATTACGGGAATTCACAGATGTTGAACAACAAGGATAATGATCAACCTAGTAGTTCAACAACAACTTCAACCGAATTTGTGCCACCCATCATTCCTGAATTAACGATAAAACCGCCAAAGGGAGTAGTACACAAACCGACGTTTAATCCTCGTGCCCGAGCAGCACAACACTATAATATAGTGGAAGATTTAGCCCAATCGCCCTCCGCGATGTCGACTCTTGAGGTACTAGGAATACCAAGGGAAAGACCCTCGATCTGGTCCTATAGTGCTGAAAGAGTCTTGACCACATCAAGGTCGCGAAGGATGGCCCTCCCCATAGCCTCTCCTGCTGGAGCGGCCCCTGGGTCTCTGCGGTGTACTGCCTGTTGAACTGGTCCAACATCTGCATGAGCACATGAGTTTTGATTAGTCTTGATAAAAAAACATAAGAACATTATAAAGAACAATGAACAGAGATATGGTCAAAATAATTACCCATGGCACCCCATTGCTCGCCAACCGGCAATACCAAATCCGGGTCACCTTGGAAATCCATACCAGCATATGGGAACCTGGCATAAACCATCTCTTGAAAGCATTCATACCACTTCGCGGGGAACTTTCATGGTAACCTGGAAATGTTTCGCTATACCTGGGGGCATGCAAACCTTTCCGCATGCAAGCGAAGAGCGAATATATATTTTTTAAAATTTTAGGACCTCTAACCCGTTAAACTCGTAAGGCTAGTCATTTCCTAGCTTGCATAAAGAAAGGATTCAGGGCAAAGCTTTAAAGATGTAAGCCCCTTCAAAATAGCATCTTGAATGAGACATCCTTATCATACAACTGGCGAGCAGTGTTACCGCAGGGTTCAAGCTCATTGAAAAATAAACCCCCCATGAGCAGTTTTAGCGATAGTTCAAGCTCGTTAAAAAATAAACATAAGTCATGAGCAAATGTTTCTCCCAACATTTAAGCTCATTAAAAAATGAATCGGTAAATAACCATTGTGAATGCCTTATCACCAGCTTTTGAGCCTTGGTCGTGTTCTCATCATCACCTCCATTCTGTTTTTAGCTGATCATTCACCCCCACATGATTGTTTACCCCTTCGAGGAACATCTGCAAAGAGTGATTCTATTAGCCATCCTTGTGACACTGCCGTGATTGGAA
>APFE030660388.1:78933-121699 GCA_000404065.3 Pinus taeda | reverse complement strand
CATTGCGTAAAGTTCCCTCCTGCGAAGCCTTTGTTGAATATGAAGAGCCACTGAAGATAAGGGTTTTATGTGGTTAACCCATAACCATGATAAACGAAGATCTGAGGATAGAGATACCCTTTAATGCTTGTGACCAACTGTGATGATGATAGTGTGCGGCCTAGCAAATGGACTTCGATGAAGTGTGGGTTTGTGGATGACCCATAACCATGATGAACAAAGATCCGAGGATAGAGATACCCTCTAATGCTTGTGACCAACTGTGATACTGACAGTGTGCGGCCTAGCACATGGACTTCGATGAAGTGTGGGTTTGTGGATGACCCATAACCGTGATGTTGGTTGTTGATGAAGTAGAAGGTGCCTACATAGCCTGGGGTGGGAGGGCACGTCTCCAAATAACCCAAGCCGAATGTTGCTATGTTGAAACTGATGAATGTGAAGTAGGTGCCTACTAAAGTGGGGTGGGAGGGCACATGTCCAATGGGAACCCACTCCGAATGCTACTCCAGAATTAAAATGGGCATAACTCAGTCAATATAACTCACAATATTTATTATAACCTGTTTTTGGAAGAAGAATGACCATTTTGCATATTCCCATGTGATGGAAATCCTTATCTGAACACTCTAGAATCTCATATTCGCCCTGCAATTGTTTTCTGCCATCACAAAATTTCTGAAAAAATAGTTGATTTTAAATCAATGATATCTCCCACATCCGAACTCCGATTCGACCCATTTTTTTTTTTTTAATTGGGTGATTTTTCAAGAGGAGTTCAGATCTAAGATCCTTTTTCTGAAATTCTGCACCAAAAACTTCAAAAAATGATAGGAAAGTCGCCGTCCACTAGTGGTCGTCAAAAAAAATTCTACAACATAGATGATTTTAAATCAGCGATATCTCCCTCATCCGGACTCTGATTTGGCTGATTTGTTTTTTGAATTTTGGTATTTTTTCACAAGGAATCCAGATCTGGTATTTAATTTTGTAAATTTTGTACAAATGTTTCAGATCTGATCTGCAAACTCGCCGCCAAAAAACATTCCTGCAAAAAAATGAAAAAAAAAAAGAAAAATTCTTCCCACTTGGCCCAAGAAAATGCTCTGTGGAGGATGTAGCACATGCCTGAAGTTTGTTGAATATTACACCAAAATTTGAAACTGAACTATGAATCAAACCCTCATTCCCATGGAATCATAACCTGCTCTGATACCACTGATCTGGATTTAAACAGGAACGCAACAAAATACAGAGATAGCCATATTCACAAAGATGCAGCGGAAATAATACTTCATTTCATTAATGGAAAATACTGAAATATGCTTACAACCAGAAATAGAAATAAATCAGCTAGGGCAATGGTAGCTTATCTCTTAGAAGAGATGTGGTGGCTACATGCCTCTAAACTGTTCTGAACTGTGTTACAATGAGGCTCGAAGGCCTATTTATTATTGAGAAACAAATGGAAAACCCTTCACATCCCAAAACCTAACCCTAGAAGATGAAACGCCAAATTGTGGGCCCCGTTTTGGGGTGAGTTGGACAGCCAACTTCCTGAGGTCACGACTTGGTCATATTATCTCTGTTTGACATGCATGATAGCCCGTTGGAAAGATCTCTCTGAGGACTACGACAAAAAAGACGATTTTTTTATAGAAAGATTGTTGGCAGTAGATTTCCCAAAAAACGTCGTTTAGGGCCTCAAAACGGCTCTGGAAGTTTAGGACCTAAAAAACTTCTAAAAATAGTAAACTGTGCTATAATTAAGGAAACTAAAAGACTGAAAAAGACAAATGTGGGAGTCCAAATGGGATAGGTGGGTGGCCACCAACATCCACCTGGATCACTCTCTCCCCCGCATGAAACTCCAACAATGGATGATACTTTGAGTGATGTGATTGAAAGAATTGGAAGACTCAATTTTGATTCCATCCCAACTCAATCAACTGAGAAACTTGGACCATCTCAGAAAGGTCCCCCAAAGTGGTTGACAAAGACACTTGAAAGTGTTCATCCTGATGAGGTTGAAAAGATAGAAACTAGAAATTCAACCTAGAAAAATGGAGATCATGTAGATGACTCTAATTCACCTGTTGATATGGATGTTTCTTATGATTGTGAATTGAATTTGTTTATAGATTTTGAACAAACTTCCTTCAAAGTAGTCGCTTCTCATGATTAATGGAAAGAATCGATTCAAAATGAGTATGATGCCTTGATAAAGAATGGCACTTGGAAGATGGTTGATCCTCCATTGGGAACCAAACCAATTGGATGCAAGTGGGTCTATAAGAACAAGTCTAAAGTTGATGTCTCACTTCACAAGCACAAAGCCAGGCTTGTGTCAAATGGTTTTGCACAGAAGGAAGTGGTCGATTATGAGGAGATGTTCTCCCCCACATCAAAATGGGCTGCCATCTAGACACCTTTTTCCCTGGCAGCTCGGAATGCTTGGAAAGTCCATCAAATGGATGTAAAAACTGCTTTCTTGAATGGAGATCTAAAAGAAAATGTTTCAATGTCTTAGCCTAAAGGATTTGCTATGAAAGGACATGAACATAAAGTATGCAAACTTGTTAAATCATTGTATGGCCTCAAACAAGAGCCATGAGCCTGGTATGAAAAACTAACTGAGCATCTTCTGAAACTCATTTTCAAACATTATGATCTTGATGATGCAACTTTTTTTGTCAAGAAAGTTGAAAAAACAGTTGTATATCTTGTGGTATATGTAAATGATATTTTGATGACAGGGAACAATGAGAGATACATTGCATCCATAAAGAAGGAATTGAGGAAAGGTTTTGAAATGACTGATTTGGGCTATGTTCATTACTATATTGGTATTGAAGTAACTCAACATCCAAAGTCCATATTCCTTTCTCAAAAGAAGTACATTGGAGATCTGTTGAACAGGTTTGGCCTGGCTGAATGAAATACTTTGACTACTCTAATGGAACAAAACTTAAAACTCACATCCATTGAAGAAAAATAATTTCAAGATGCAACAAAGTATAGACAACTTGTAGGAAGTCTCAACTAACTAACCACTACCAGACCAGACATTTCGTTTGTTGTTGGAATCCTCTCCAGGTTTATGCAAAATCCTTGTGAGGGACATTGGTTTGCTACAAAAATATTTCTAAAGTACATGAAGGGAACTCAAGACTTTGGTGTCAAGTATACACAGGTGGGTGACTTCATCTTGATTATATAATCTGATTTAGACTTCGATGGAGACAAAGAAACCAGGGTATCTACTTATGATTATGCTATGAGTCTTGGATCATGATTTTTCTCCTAGAGATCACACAAACAATCAGTTCCAGTAGATCCCACAAAAGAGGCAGACTATGTGGTAGCAGCTGAGGCAACAAAATAAATTGTTTGGCTCAGGAAAATTCTGGAATATTTGCAGGTAAAACAAGTGCATTCGACTCCACTCATGATTGACAATACCTCGACAAGAAAGTTGGCTAAGAACCCAAAGTTCCATGATCGAACAAAGCACATCAATATAAAATATCATTTGATTCGACATCATGTTGAGGCCAAAAAAATCCATATTCACCATTGTTCCACTAATGAGCAGATTGCAGACATCTTCACCAAAGCACTTGGAAGAGAAAAGCTTGAAAGATTTAGAATGATGCTTGGACTGACAAACATGCCTTCAGATTAAGGGGGGCAATGTTGACACCTAATCATAGGGATTGGGTGAACAATTGTAAATAGTGTAAATAAATAATAAGAGAAAATGGAGAGTCATCAAGAGATGAAACTCAATAGTCACTCCCTCATGTATATAACTATGAACATCCTAAATGAATATACATAATCTCATTGGAGGAGTTACCTCCTGGCCTGACAAATAGACTTGTGATATTGTGTCGTACTAATTTGTACTGAATTGTACAAATACGATAACCTCCCTTGAGATACATTGAGGTATGAGAGTGATTATCTAGTCTATTTGATTTACCTAACATGGTATGTTTATAGGTTATCTAAATGTTTTATTAATTGCATGATATGAGTATGTGTCTATAAGATTTCATATTATTTTATTATGATTTGATTGCATATTATGACATGGTTGTTAGCCTTGGTAAAGGTTGATTTCAAATTAATAGATATGATGTCTTGATCTTTGGAACATGTGACTGGCATGTGTGAGTAGTTGTAGGGAAAAATGCTTGGCATTAGCGTGAAAAGGTAACAATGATATGTTTACATAACTAACAATTGGGTGATGTGATAGTACATAACAAAGACTCAATTACTACAAGGTAAAAAGATCAAAGAAAGGAATTGGGTGAGAAATCCTTTGTCTAGGTTTGGAAACCACAATTCCAAATGAATGAGTTCTTTGCATGAATACATGAAGTCTTCTTAACCTTGATTCTATCTAAAGTTATGTAAATATGTGTTATATTCCTGAACATGTATTCGACAAATATAATAGCGGGTTTCTAGTTATGGCTAGATTCATCAAGGAATTAGAGTCCCTTGAGAGATGATATATGTATGTTTTCAGTTATGGGTCAGTGTGTTGGGTACAACAATGTAACATAACTAGTATATTGTATATTTATTTATGAACTGACAGTTATTTGTTTATGGCAGTATGATGTAGGGGATTGCATGGCAAAAGAGTCTACCATGAAATATTGGATAAGACTCAGGTTGAGCTTTCCCTTGGAGGAAGTGGGAACTATTGGGTTGAGTCATGGTGTTTGTTACTATTTTTGTGCTCTTGATGCTTAGTGATTTTTTTGCGCTTGTTTTACAGTTTTGTTTATGTCTAGTGCATGTCCATGCCAATTTTTTGTGGTGTTGTATTGTTATTATCTTTCATGGTTTTATTATTGTTTTCCTTCTTGTTCTTGTCTTTTATGTTTTTAGGGTCTTGGGAATTGTTTTAGGAAAGAGGAAAGTGAATGGAGCTCGAGAAGATTTGAATGAAATCCAACGAGTAATATAAGACCTGGATGAAGTTTGTTTCATGATTAAAGGGAAGTTGAAGGTAAGAATATGATATCCAGTTCGATTGGTTGGGTCCATTGGGGTAAATGGATAGTGACAGGATAGTGATGAGAAAGCTAATAAGAAATGTAAATGGATTTGAGGCATCATATGCCTTGGCTAAATTGGGAATTTTTGTTCTCAATGTTGTGCATGTTGTACACGGATAAAAGTTCTCTTAAACTTGACCTTATCATATTTGGTGGTTATGTCATAATCATGATTTTATATGTATACATGCTGTATGTTTGTATTTGTCTAATAGGGTTTTTAGGGATCATGATTGTTTTATGATAATGTTTATATCTATATATGCATGTATGTATGTCATTGTTTTATAGGGTCATCAAGGATAATTCTTGTGGAGGAAAGATTTCTTATGAAAGTGAATGGCACAAAGATGTTACTTTTCTTATGAGGAATAAAGTGGGAAGAATATATTTGAAATATCTAAGAGTTTAGTGTTGGCTGGTGGAATTGTAGTTTCAATTCTCAACATTTAAACTAGGGCCTTGTAGACTTTGAGGCATAGCATAATTTATGCCAAAGGTTCTAGACAACTTATGTAAAGACTAACTCTATCCCAATAATTAAATCAATCAGGTTAAAAAAGGATTGAAATAATATCCTTGACTTCTATACCTGCACTGTTCACATAGTAACACCAAAACCACTCTAGAAACTAGATCTCCACACAAAATATCAATAAGAGACTCTTCAAAAACACTTCATATAAAAAAAAATGAACTCAGGATTCAATGGCATAATCAATCAAATGAAAAATTTGTTCCTATACTAATCAACCATTCAAAATATTTTTTTCCTGTACTTAAAAAAAAATTGTTCTTGCACTCTTAAAAGATTGTGTTCCTACACTTAAGATAGTGTGTGACAAACTAGATATTTTGGTGTGAAATAAAAGCTTGCTCAAATTAAAATTGCATTGTCAGATTCAACACACATTATTTTGTAACTGGAAATCAAATCTCGGCATGGAATAAAAAATTCATCAAAATGAAAAGTATAATTTCACTTCTATGCACACAAGACAAAAGAATACCTTACCAATTGAATTAAACCATACACTTCTCCAATTTAATCAATAACCTCTTTCAAAATCAATATTTGTTTATGCAAGAATATGATATAAGTTATCCAGAATAAGGAACTTAGACTGATAGTCTAATGACAAAGGAAACTTTGTTCTGGCACTGAAAGTCTCAAAGAAACAGAATTACTATCCTACGATTCACAGAGCTAGTGACACTATTTATCATTCAGACCATAAAACTTTATAGAAGAGAGTAAACCCAGTCACTCATATTTAGTTTCATACCGATATCCTTAGGGGTTTTAACACAATATCAATAGTCTTTTTTTTTGTCGAAGCAAGAGTCATTCCTTCTATTTCATTAAGCCAAAAATATTTTACATAGTGTACAACTATCCACCAGGAACTATGGACTCAAAAAAAAAGATTGCTAACTGCCTAAGGCATGACCCCCCAACCCAACACATATAACCTCCAAACCCTTTAGAATACAAACAATGTTTGTGCTAAATGTTTAGCAGGCCTTGTGAAAATCCACACAATTACCCACACAATTGCTCGCCAGACTTGCCTCTTTAATCATGACCATCCATTCCACTTTCTCAATCTGACGGCGGAGGAGGATATCACCCCATGAAGATGCTCGATGATTAATGCGCTGGCCCCACCAAACTGCAGGATCACTCCTGATTGTAGATTCACACTGAGAAATCCAATAGATGAGAGAAATATCACACGATTCAAGGGCACCGAACTTTAGTGTGTGATGAGGGCGGTTTACGATCCCAACCCCCAGCCACATGTTGGAAGCTGTATGGAATCGCTTCCAAATCGCTAATACCACTTCCTACTTGAGAGGGGTGTGATCAACCACAAACCACTCAGGAAGTGGTTTTGCCTCTCGAAAAGGGAAATTATGGTTAATATGGCTACCTGAAAAATCAGGATTCCTGTCCTTCACCTCTTTACCACTACTCCTGAGCCCGAAACCATGGTTATTGTTGACCCTTCCCTTTGGGCAACCACCTGCTAAACTAAGAAATCCATCCAACATGCACTTGGGATTTCTAAAGTTGAAATTACTAGTGCTGTTGAGGCTGACCATGGCTTACCTCCCACCAAAGACCTATCTGACAAAAATTAGTGAATCATATAGAGAACTAATCATTGAGACCTTGCCTCTTTAGCTTTGTTTTGATACACTTCTCTATCCTCTTCTACTTGGTTGTGACAAAGTACTTTTAGGCTGCCCTAAGGCAATACTTTCCACCGCATTGAAACTCTGCGTTCATTACAGCTCGCACCTTAGTTGGCCAGAATATCTGCCAATTTATTGGCCTTTCTACAAATATGGTTGAACTTTACCATGCGCAGTCCCTGAAGGTGACCCTGAATTGTTTGGAATTCTTGGATTAACCTCCAGTGTTTTGAGACTTTCTTTGGCCCTGTTCCACAACTAATTCTCTTGATCGAGTTAATGAATAACTCAGAGTCAGCTTCTATAATCACATTTAAGAAATTATCCTACTTCAGAAATTCTAAGCATTGCCCCAAAGACATTAATTCCGCCATGTTGTTGTTGGATCTTCCTAAATGACAATGGAAGAGGAGGAGAATGCTTACTTCTTCATCCCGAAGAACCCCTCCAAAACCCACAGTTCCTGGTTTCCTTTTGAAGCTCCATCTATGTTGTATTTCAAAAAACCTTTCGGGGGAGGATGCCAGAACTCCTTCTCAGTTTCAATTTTGATTACTTTCCTATTCAGGCCATGTGGAATGAGTCCTTGCATACCCAACTGCCTGGGAATTCTCATTTCAGCCTCTAAGGGAGGATTTTTGGGGTGATTCCTCACTGTGGTGCCGACCGTCTCCTTAAGCTATTTTAAGATCTACTCAAACATATGAAGAGAGGGATTCTTTTCATTTTTGAAGATTCTCTTGTTCCTTTCTTTCCAAAAATTCCATATAATGAAGCTTGGCATAAGCGCCCAAGCAGAATTAAGAAATTCATTATCCAAAAAATTTCTTCTCCAACTACTTAAGGTGTTAGTGATACTCTCTTTGTCCCTGTCAATCTGTTGGAAAATGGTGGAAAAAGTGTCCCATAACCTAGAGGTGAAAATGTAGCTATTAAGAAGATGTTCCATTGTCTCCTCTTGGGCTTCATAGAGCTGGCATATGGAAGGCCCCAACACACCCCTCTTCCTAATATTGTCTCAAGTCAAGATTTTCTTTTGATGAACCAACCACATGAATATTTTGAACTTCATCCAACCTTGGTGTCTCCATAGGTTCTGCCAGATCCTATCCGGAGCATGGGAATCTAGCTCAAGGAGAATACCTTTTGCTTCCTTTATATTAAAGGTGCCTTCTTTGTTGTTGCCCCATCTTTGTTGGTCCTGCCCTCCAGTGACTAAAATCATCCTTTGTTCTAATATTCTCATAAGAGCCTCTACTTTTGTTTTCAGGGGTCTATCATCCCTGCAATCTATGTTTCTCCACGTTCTCCATTTTCATGTACTGTGAGTATGATCCCAATAATATTTTACCTTTAACAATGCTTGGGTGTCCATCTCGTGCTTAAGGCCCAAAAAGTCCTCTTTTAACAGTGTTGGTTCTTGTTGCCATTTATCCTCCCAGAGTAGTGCTAGATCTTCCTCTCTGATTTCCCAAAAACTGTTTTTTTGAACTAAGCCTTTGTTCTCCTAGGCCTTGTTCCAGATGGATGAGCCCTTTATATTTCCAGGAATCCTTATGAGATCATTAGAATGCCAAGAGCTGGCATATTTTTCTTTCCATATACTTTCCCATTGAGCCTTTGGATCTTTAACCCAATGCCACCATAGTTTGGCCCCTAAAACGTTGCTGAGAATCTCCTGATCGTCCAAGCCTAGGCCCCCTTGGTTTTTGGGTTTACAGATATTTTACCATGTGACTAGGGCCCATTTCTTCCTTGTCTCCTCCTTGCACTAGAGAAAGTCTCTTTGGATGTTTCTGAATTGCTGCAAGACTCCTTTTGGAGCTGGGAGTGCTGATAGCATGAAAATTGGGATTGATTGGAGCACCGCTTTTGTTAGCACCAATCTACTAGCTAGATTTAAATATTTGATGGTCCATTTTCTAACTTTATCCTGCATCTTATTGATCAACAATTCCCAGATGCTCTTGTGCAAAGGTTTAGCAGTTAGAGGAACTCCCAAATACTTTGAAGGCAGGGAATCCCTTTGAAAGCCTAGAATTCTGGAGATATTTCTTTGAATAGCAATATTGGTATTAAATAAAAAAAAATTTGATTTGGAAAGATTAACTTCCATACTTGTAGCCATGGAAAAGTCATTCAGTATTTGTTTGTACACTAGAGCCTCCTTGACTACGGGGATTCCCTGTAACATTGTATCATCT
Organism: Pinus taeda; assembly: GCA_000404065.3. NCBI lineage: Eukaryota > Viridiplantae > Streptophyta > Pinopsida > Pinales > Pinaceae > Pinus > Pinus taeda. Next base: position 112,218 of record APFE030660388.1, on the reverse strand, counting down.
ACAAATTTTTTATGAGTCAATGCCTATCCATTCTCCGATAGTTGAAGGCCCTAAATTTTCCCCGTTACTCTAGCATGCTTGATAGACCAACCAAGTCCTTCTGTCATGAGGATGAAGAGAAAGGGAGAGAGAAGATCCCCCTGTTTGAGGCCTCTTGAAGGAAGAAAAATCTCAGAAGGAGAGCCATTAACTAGTATTGAAAAGCTGGATGAAGTCACCAGGGCCATGACCCATCTGACCCAGTTATGATCAAATCCAAACGCAATAAGCACTTTCCTGATGTAGGTCTAGTTCAATTTATCATAAGCTTTGGCTATGTCCAGTTGCATGATCATTCCAGCTTTCCTCTTGCTAGTTAACGAGTGAACCACCTTGTGAGCTTGAATGATGTTATCTAGTATTTGTCTGCCTTCTACATAACCGGATTGTTCCCCCGAAACTAGAGGAGGAAGTAGAGGTTTGAGTCTGTTGGCCACTACCTTGGATATTGTATTGTATACCACATTGCATAAAGCTATGGGTTTATGCCTTTCTGGTGTTTTAGCATTGTCCTGTTTAGGGATCAGGGAGATGAAGGAGGTGTTGAGCATCTTCAAAATCGTTCTGTTCAACCTGGAATCCTCCACTACATTCAAAATATCCTATTTAACAATATTCCAGCAAGCTTTAAAGAAATCCACATTGAAGCCATCCGGGCCTGGTGTTTTTCCATTCTTCATCTCTTTGAGGAGCTCACTGACCTATTTTTCAGTCACTGGCCTGTTAAGATTGAAATTGTCCTCTCTAGACACCAGCTTAGGTATATGTCTGGTAAAGTCCCTGACAAAATGTTCTCTTTCTGGATTGTTTTCCTGAGCTATGCCTCGGAAGTGCTGAACTAACACAGATTCTATATCCTCATGGGACTGTTGAATCTGCCCATCCACGTCCTTGATCAAAGAGATCCTGTTGCGAGCTCTGTTCACCATGGTGGATCTGTGGAAAAATCTAGTATTACACTCTCCTTCTTTTAGCCCTTCAACTCTAGATTTTTGTCTCCAAAATATTTCCTCTTATTTACACAAATTTTCCCAGTCTTGATGATGTTTCTCAACTTGATCACTTTTTTCTTTATCAAAGCCTTCCTTGATCATAGCTTGGTTGAGTTCCCGCATTTTATTTTCAACAAATTGCTTTTCAAAAAAAATATTGCCAAAATCATTCTTGTTCCAATATTTAAGCCTCAGCTTGATGTGCTTTAATCTTTTGTGTAGAAGGAACATGCTTGTTCCCTGAATATGCAAATCTTCTGCCCACCATTTTCCAATATTGCTGATGAATTCTGGGTGTGAAGTCCATATATTCTCAAATCTGAAAGGTCTATTCCTGGGGGTACCTATGCCTTGGATTTCCATTTGAACCAGCCAGTGATCTGAGCCTCCAAAGGGAAGAACTCTCGCTATTATTTCCTTATCTATGAGCATAACATCCTCAGAGATAATGAATCTATCTAACTTGGAGGCTACATGAGACTCTCCTTCTCTTTTATTGTTCCATGTAAAGAGGCAATTGTTTGTTTCAATGTCAACTAGCTTCATATTATCTATAAAGACTTGAAAGGTTAAAGATTCTTTATTTAGAGCTCTAGTTTCCCCTTTTTTCTCCGAAAGTGATTTGATCATATTGAAGTCCCCTCCCATGATCCAAGGTATCCCTGCATGTCTATCCCTAAGATCCACAAGGGAATCTATAAACCTAAGTTTATCATCTATCCTTTGAGGGCCATAAACATTCGTGACTAGATAGGTATCCCTATCTCCTACAGGCTGAATAACCACTGATAAATAATTCCTAGATGCCTCAACATCTATTATGCCAATTCTTTGGGGGTTCCAGAGAGTGAGAATGCCTCCTGCTGTATTCTCTGCTTTAACTTCTAGAAACTCAAATCTACTGAGCCATTTGCTATGTATTTGTCTTAACTTTTGAATGGAACATTTTGTTTCTTGGATGAAAATTATATCCGGAGCTGCATGTTTTAGTCTATTACTAAGCATTCTCTATTTTCTTTTACTACCTAGACCTCTAATATTCCAAGATGTGAACTTCATAATTAAATATTTGTAAAGGAGTAGCTTGCTAGATCTTTCATCTTACCTGTGTCTATCATAAGCTTTCCACATTCCATCAATAGCTCGTTCTGCTTTTTCCTGCCTCTTTTCTTTTTCTGGGATTCTAGGTGCTAATCCCAGAGTAGTTTTTATCATTTTCACTCCTTCGTTACTCTACCTGTCCATGTTTTTTCCCCCTCCAAACCCTTAGCCTGAGTTTTCCATAAATACAACTACTGTATTCTATTGAACTATTCTTGAGGTAATGATTCTACCCCATCGGTTGTTCCCTGAATCAAGAACCCTTCCAGATCTAGGTGTTCTCTATCAAGAATCTCCTATAGCTCATGGTCCTCCAGTTCCATCTCACTCTGGGTCATTTCCTGATCCATCTCTGAATCTGTATCACTCATCACGATCCATTTCTATTTATCATTTTCCTGTGTTTGTTCACAGTTTTATTTTTTCTCCTTCTCCCCAGGACTTCCTTCCATTGCTTGATCTTCTACTGTTATTTCTTCATCCTCTTCAAGAACTTGGAACTGGTTCTGACTAACCTATTGTCCTTCATTTTTGTGTTGCTTTGGTCCTCTTTCGCCGCCTTTTCCTCTACGTACCACTTTGTGAAAGCTATTAGTGTCTTTCATTGTATTAGTTTTTCTCTTGTTCTCTGCTTTACTGAGAGGGAAATCTCTGAGTAGGTGCCCATGTTCATGGCATCTACGATATCTGAATGGAATATGCTCATAGTCTACTGTTTGCACCCATTCTCCATCATAAACTTCCAAGATTACCTCATTCGGAAGAGCCCCAGATAGATCCATATCCACACATATCCTTGCAAAGGAAGTGTATTTTCCTGTTCTTGTGGCTTCAGGAGTTTTGACAAATCAACCTACTTTATTGCCTATGACAGCTAACGTTTCAATTTGCCAGTAATCAAGAGATAGCGAATAGAGTCTTACCCAGACCACTTCTGGAGTAAAAGTCTCATGCTCCAGGACAAAATTCATCATCCATGGTCGTATATAGAGCCCTGCTGCTGCATAGAAGTAGGGCCCTCCTTCAAACACTCTATCTTTATCTTCAATATTTGTGAACACGACAGTGAAGAATCCCTTTGACCCAAGATGTAGATCAATGCTCCCTTTAGGTTTCTAGTGGTATTTGATCCATGTTTGTAAAGTTTTTCAGTGGGCCATAATCCCATGAATTTAGAGATGATTGCATAAGTCTGCATGTGATCCCTATGTTCCTGCAGCGCAGGATCATTTAAAACTACTCTAGGTGTGATTTCAGCTTTGGGTTTACATGGTCCCTTTTGTCTTTTGTTCCCTGTTTTTTGTCATCTTCCTCCTTGTCTTTTGTGCTATTATTCTCCTTCATTTTGGTGCAATCTATTTCCTCCTCCATATTTCTTCTTCCTTCCTCAACAATACCTCTGACATTTTCTGGAGGTTTCTTACCCTTATTGGCCACGACCTCCTTATAGGAGGGAGTGGAGCTCCCTCCTCTGCATCCTTCCATGGTGAAAAACCCCTGCAGTAATCTAAAACCCTAGTTGTTCGCTCTCCGCTCTCTTCCCTTTCATGCTCCGTGATTAATTTTCATTATCATCTACCAAAAGACCAACACAATACCAATAGTCATCATTCATTTGTTGGAAATAATACTGAGAGGGGGGGGGTGAATCAGTATTAGCAAATCAGATACTTTTTCATTTCCATACTCAGATTAATATACACTACTTTAGTTAAGGATATCCCCGTATATACGCGACTGTGTTAAAAGCAACTAGCGTACATCCAGTAACCTTTATGATTTAGTTAGTTTATCTTTAGTGAATGCATTAGAACCATATTAACAATAAACAGGAGTAGTATAACAGAACAGATCATAAGCCACACACATGAACACCATGATATAAGGTGGAAACCTAATGTGAGTGAAAAACACCTACTGCAATTTGTTTCTATCTTCTTTTAATAAGAAACTTCTTTTACAATGTACTGGTGCAGTCATTTACCAGTACGTAGGCTGCAACCTGTAGAGGGCTACAACCCTCTCTCGTTCTCCAACTTCTCCTAGAAGGGAGCTACAACCCCCTTAGCTCTTGTACTAGCTAGTACTAGTACGTAGGTGCTGGCCTACGGAAGGCTACAACCTTCTCTTCCAAGGACAACGTTTCATACATTTTCAGACTGGATCCGTAAATACACAACAATCATCACTACAATACTATCATCAATTATACTTGCATCATCAATTTTTGAATCACCCAATACTTAATCACTGAAACCCTGTCAACAACCACAGTTACCAAAACACATACTAGAGCCCAGAACTCTGCCACAACCACAAGAATAAATAACAAGCAGAAACATCAAATCTCATAATGCATACGCTACTTGATTGTGTCAAACACGCGTGCATACGCGCCTTTACCAAAGAGAACCCGCATACAGATATATAGATAATTGTTTAAACCTTCGCTGTCATCAACTTGATTTAGATCAAGCCAAGCATCACAAACCCATAACAATCATGCTCGAACTTCACCCTTCAACAAACATTCATTTCACACACCCCCTTTGGCCTAATGATCTTCTCCTTATATAGGTTTAGGATTTTCTCAATACCATGGTCCAAAACCATGTCGAACCAATACCTTGGACCCAATACCTGGGGTCATCACTTCGGACCAAATACCATAAACCAAATACGACGGACCAAAACCATGGTTTCCAACATGTACGTGCCTTTACTTCTATGAACCCGTGTGTACGTGCCTACTGTTCCGCTAACCTACGTGTATACACGCTTCCATCAAGGTTAACATGCGTATATCTCATACGCATCTTTTGCTCAGATAACCCACATATATATGCGCTTTCATCACGGTCAACCTGCGTATATCTCTCTCTTTACCTGTTGCACTATGATCTGTCCTCTGAGTGAGTTGCCATCACCTGTATCATACCTCTGAGTGAGTTTCCATCAAGGACAACACCTGTACCATAATGCCAACATCATTTACCAGGAGAAATATTCTATGTGTGCCAATCAAACTCAAATAAGCATATTCCAGTTATGAAACTAAATCTTTAATGCAAAAGAGTCTTTTTCACCATCAACCAATCTCAAAGTCTCGGTTTTTTATAATATGAAAGAAAGAACTATTACAAAACTAAGTGCTAGGGATTAAATCTTGGTTCAAGAAATAACTTTAAAAATGAAAATACAATTTTAGATCTGAATCATTATTGCTTCTCATAAAATATACAAATGATTTTTGAAAATTTCATTCAAGAAAAAACCCTTAAAAATGAAAATAAATCTAAGATCTAAGTTACTACCATTCCTCACAAATGATGCACAAGATTTCTTGTTGTTTCACATGCACCCAACACAAGCAATCGAAAATACACACGCACACACACACACACACACACACACACACACACACACACACACATAATGTCATGAGCTGTTACAAAAAAAATAAAATTGATCATCTAGCCATAATTCAGTAGATGGATTGAAGTACACCATGTAAGGCCAATTTTACCATAGTAAAATTGCTTTCACAGAGAAATTACTTAATAAACCACATTTATTAAGTGATTTAAATTAAAACCATGAAGAATGATTAAATAAATCACTATTTGTTTAATTATCTTGTAAGAATAATTAGTTAATCCATTGACTAATTAATATTCCTTGTCATATTTGACTCAATTATGAGAAATAAATAGATAAATCATTAATTATATTATTTTTCTCTAGGAATAATTAATTAATCACTAATTAGTTATTATTCCTTGTCAAGTTTAACTAAATCCCTTAGGAATAATTAAACAAATCATTATTTGTTTATTATTCCTTAACCATATTTCTTGAGATAATAAATAAATTATTTATTTATTTATTTATTGTTTCTAAATAAAAGTTTAAATACTTTTTCCCTCTAACAAAATATAATAAAATATTCCAAATGGTTATTTCTAGAATGGGGTTAATAATATTTTATTATTGCTCATTATTTGAGTATAACCTAATATTTTGTTATAAATAGAAGGGTTTTCCATTCGTTATTCACTTTTGATTATTTTCATTGTTGCACTCATTGTTGCAGCTCTGATTATTATCACTAGCACACAACATTTTTCTTTTCCATTTGAGTTCTCATTGAGCTCAAACATTTTATTTGCTAGGTTCACACATTATAGAGGAGAGAGACTGTAAAAACGCTGAAGACAATTGAGGATAGCCAAGAACCCATCACATAGAGGGGGACTGGTAACTTTATTTGTTCCCTTCACAAGTGTTGTTTAATAAAAAGTATTATTTATATATATGATTTCCATTGGATTATTGGAGTTACTTGCACTTATTTTGCTATTCCATTTTGATGTTTAACTATGATTGTGGCATAGATAAGGGCTTTAGCAAGTTTTTTTTCTGTCATTTGCTACATATCTACAATGTTTAGGAGCGATTTTCATTGTTAGGGTTGTGTATCATCCATAGCCTTAAGTGATTTATTTTTGTACACATTCAAGAAGAAAACACAATAACAATTTGGCGACTCGAGTGCATTATAAATTCTGATCTGGAAACCTCGGTGACCTTTAGTTTTCAGCTTAGGGTTTTTCTTTTTCAATGTCTTAATGTTGTTTACTAGCTTTTTAACCCTAGATCAATCAAATTTCTAACTTTCGCAAGTTTTCTGGTCTTTTTCGTAGCTCACAAGAACCAGCTATGACAGAGACGACAAATTTTTTTGAGACTTTTTGATCGAGAATCAACGAGCAGAAATCGTAATTTTCTTCCCCAAAAGTGTGATCTAGAGTTCCAGGGTGCACTTTCTGGCCCAAAAAATGCGATATCCCAAGAATCATGTCAGTACTTGTGATTTTAGGTTTTCTGGGATTTTTTCCGATCTGTTTCTGGGTTTTGTCAAGAGTTGTCTGCTAGGTTGGTTGACCATTGTCTCACCCTGCTTAGGCCTTGATATACTCTATTTTACTCATCGAAGTGGAATTTATCCCCTTAGGTCTTCTAGTACATTTCCACCTTTATAGGAGGAGTTTAGCTGAGTAAGAAGTCTGAGTTTCTGCAAAGCTTTCAGCCATATTTTCCAGATCTGTACCTTCCTTTTTATGATCTTCATAGATAGGTTGTTTCCATCCAAAGTTTCATCTTAAACCTTGTTTGTCCATTTGGCTTGGGGTCCCATTATTTTCCTTAGGTTTCACACCCATCTCCATATCATTTTGCAACGATTTTCCTCCCTGGCTTTTTTTTGTTGCTGCACCACTTTCCAGCTGCATAGTGTCATTTGATCCCAGTCACATTGATGCTTAGATCTCTTGGCCCTTTTTGTGTGTTTTCAATTAGTTTCTCCACCAGCCAGCACAGTGTTTACAAACACAATTTGGGTGGGTTTTAGAAATTTTATTTGTTGTTCATTTTTTGTTTTTAATTTCACTTCATTTCAGCAATATTTTTCTTTTTTCAAACAATATCTATGCTTAATTAATAAACACACTTACACACACAAGCACAAGTGAAGGGAACTTGGTTTACACCACCAATGCAAGACTTAAATTAATTAATTTATCTCCCCACACAGAGACAAAAACATCTTGTTGATCTCCCTTCACCATTTCCATGTCACTTGTTTCTTATAACCATTGCGCCACCAATGCATTTGTCCTAGAGACTCTTAGGCCTTCATCCCTAGTTTATGCTTGGGCATATTACTCCTTCCTGCAGGGTTTGAGTTCATAGTCCCTCGAGTCCCCATACTGACACTTCTTCTGGTTCATCTGATTCCTCATCTGATTCTGAGCCTCCTTCACTAAATACAATCATCATGTCAGGACCCACTGCAGGTGCAGGAACCCCACCTAGTGTTGGCTCCGGTTCTACACCAGTGGTCACATCTAGCTGAACTGTCTTAGGAACCATTCTGGAAGCTCCCATGCTACCTTTCATGGTTGGGTTAAGCCTCCTAGATTTTAGCCAGTTGATTGATTACCCTATACACCACAATGCTGGTTGGCCAGCTATGATGACTAAGCTTCCCTCTAACATTCCCATGTTTAATGGTAATCCTAGAGAGAAGCCCACTAATCACATCTGCTCCTTCCATATGTGGTTTTAATCCAATTCCATCACCAATGATTCCATTCATCTTCGGTTGTTCCAATGCACGCTCACTCGAGATGTTGCAAAGTGGTATGTAGACCAGCCTGCCGCCTCTCATTCCATTTTCGTGATGCTTGCTGAAGTTTTTGTCTCATATATTTAGTTACCTCTCCGATATGACACTGGTACAGAGCTATTGACCGCATTGCATGAGTCCTTTTCCACCCATCTTTCGATCATGTCCAGGAATGGCATAGAAGGAGGAGCATGTGTTGGGATGGGGTCCCTTGGGTCCATTTTGGGGTTTAAAGCCCAAGTTTTGATGTAAATGTTGGTAGAAAGATGTAAAGTCTCTGCAATTTGTGGATGCAGAGTGCGTAGATAGTTAGAAGTCAAAAGTGGTTTAGCCCCTTGGTTATGAAGAGTCGAGTTGGTTTTGAGATCCACCCATGGTCCACGAACCATGGGATTGTATGTAAAAAGCTATAAATAGGTGTGTCTTAGAGAGTCTACAGCATATATAGATAGAGAGATAGAGATGAATGCAATGGGTCAATAGAAGATAACACAGAAGTGAGTCATAGAGAAGGGAAAATGTTCCGCAGCTGGGTGCGTGGAGGCCTAGAGAAGATTCTGCCGCTGAATGCGCAGGACAATTTTGAGTCTATAACATCATATTGAATATCAATAAAGAAGATTGTTGGAGAAATTCATGTGTTTATCTGTTTACTTTTGTTATTTATGTTTATGATATATGTTGTGATGGAATAAATGTCTTTATGAAATATTGATGTATTGATGCGCGACTTTGTTGGATAAGTCTTGCTAATTGTACGTGTTAGTGTCAGTCTTTGAAGCATTCCACCAGTGATCAAATATGCTCTTACAAAGTAGTTTTAGGATGTCAAGGTTAAATTTTGTCATTTCAGTGAGTCTTCAAATAAAATTTGGTCACTAGGTATTAGGTCTAGGGTTTGTCATTAAAGTCTTGTAAAATCTCAATAATGGTCAGTAGGCACATGAGGAGGTCAAATAAGTTCTCAGCATCAAAAATTTCAATAATGACATTCTCAGTAATTGATTTTTCCTCAAAACCCTGTTTTGAGGAAAAACAAAGTTTTTCTTTTATGTAAATAATTTTCAGGTAATTTTATTCCTCCTATATGTAATAAGTCCGAAAATGTAGCTTGGTCACCTTGCCAAGCACCTACACTTTAGCTCCTGCAAAAGAGACAAGAAATTCAATGCATTAGTCCATCAAAGTCAAAAAGAAAGTCCAACTGCAAAACAGAGTTTTAAATGATAAAGTGAAAGGAAAAGCATTAGAAAGTGGGTTTTTGTAAATGAAAGTCATTTGTATATAAAGATTCCCTTCTGTTATAAACTTCATTTATGTGCCAAAGAGAGAGTGAACAAGCTAAGTCGTGATTTGAGGAGCAAAAGGAGAAATCGCAGCAAAAATTGTGAAAGCTTACTGGGCGTGGTACACCTGGGTTGAGGCGCGGCACACTTGGTCAGCGCGGCACACAGAGTGCAGGAAACACACTGGAAATTACACAAGCATGGCACACCTGAGTGGCGCAGTGCACCTGTTAGTGGGCATGGTACACCTGCCCTCCAAGCCCGAATTTCGCTCAGTTGACCTCATTTGGCTTCCAAATCTTGCAAACCTCATTTCAGAAGTAAGTGAAACATTCCACTTTGCTATTGCTAGGGTTTTACTCATATTTGATGGTGTGTTAATAGGTGAAAATTAAAACCCTAGTTTGCTGCACAGTTACACTAAAAAATTGTCTAGGGTTTTAAAAAATTGTCATTGTTACTATTTGCTCCCTGTAATCATTTTCACATTCCTCCACTACATTCCACTCATTTCATATCCCATACGCCTCCTTCATTCACATTCATCCTATCCCCCTCATCCACAAAACCCTAATACCTAACAAATTCCAACTATTCCCAAACCCTAATTGGCATTCCTAAAATCCTGCCACTCCCAAAAAACCCTAAAACCAGCATCACAACCCCTCATTCATAGTCCACTCATCAATCACTTTCATTAAATAACAAACAAGTATTCTTCACTTAAAATCTCTTCATACTCATCATTGAAACACCATACAGTGGCAAATATGGAAACAGATTCAGCTTATGAAAGGGATGAGGAAACAGTGAGTGATTCCTCCCAAGAAATTCATGCACTGATAAGACCCCATAAGGGAGGAAAACACATCTGGGAGGAGCCTACTACACTCACAGAGCTATTGGCTTGTCCTCTTGCTGTAGCATGTTTCAAACATTAGTCATGCTACCAGTATTGTGAGATGGTGGAAAGAGTGAAATACCACCATGAGCTTGCTAGACATTTTGTTCTCTATATTCACAATGGCTAGGTCAATTTAGCAGGTGTTACCTTCACTTTGACCCCTGAAACTATAGCTGAAGCAATAGGTATTCCGAATGTGGGCGAACAGTGGAACAAAGGACAGCTTGTGGACAAAGAACATTATGAGCCTTATATCAGGGCTAGTTATCAGAAGCAGATCAGTAGGGTTTTCCCTTTCAGATATAGGACACATATGCTCCACTCATGAAGCTAATTATCAAATGCTTTAGCTGTGAAGGGAGATTTTCTCGCTTGTACACCTACCATATTAGATTATTGATGCATTTCACTAGGGTGAGGATGATGAACCTCCCCTATTTCACATGCAGAAATATTGAGAAAATGACCACATTTGTGAAAAGAAAACCTCCCCATCAACAATACAACGACATTTATCACTTTGCATTGATCAAGATTGTGGTTTTGCATCAGTTGAGTTTGTTGAATGTTTCATGGGATGATTTCATTTTACATGAGGTTTTCAAGAGCCCTCAAGTGACCCCATCAATTTTTGAAGAGGAAACAAGGCCTTCAAATCAGAAAGAGGTGCATGAGACTCAAGCCACAAGTGTGCCAGTATTAGTCACTTATCAAAAGGGGACAAGGAGGCTATTTGTAGCTGCAAAATGAGTACTATCTCCACTTGGGGTGGAAGGGGTCTCGTTTCCTTCATCAGATCGTAGGAAAATGCTATCTTCACCCGAGATGAAAGGGGCTTTGCCTTCTTCTTCAGCAAAGCAGGTACAAGACAAAGGGAAACAACCAGTGCACAAGGAAGGGCCTTCTAAAGATCAGGAGAGAGATTTCATTTTGATTCAGGATGATGATGCGGATTTGGGCCCCCAAAGCTCAAGACTGAAAGAGATCATCAAGGAGAAAGAATCTAACATCCATGCCTTAGCTCTTAACCTTGAAAGGGCTAAGTGGATCATCAACTACCTTGAGTAGGGGAACAAGCAGTTGGAGGATCAGCAGATGATTTTGGAGCTGCAAACCATAAGAGAAAACCGGCAAGCAACCAAGAGGAGGAAAATCAAATTGACACCATTAGAGCAAGAGATTGAAGCTTATCGTGAATCTTGGCTAGAGAGGGGAAAAATGCACTTGGAGAAGCTACTGGAGAAGGCCAAAAAAGAGAAAAAGATGTTGAGGCACATGGCCTATCACTATTTGGCAAGAAACAAGATTTGCAAAGCGAGAATAAGGAGCTTAAAAGCAAAGTTGAGGAAAAATTTGAGGAGGAAGAAAGACCAAGATAGACTCAAAATCTTGGCTGAAGATTCCCTAACCCAACATAGTACTTAATGTAGGTCAATCATTCCAAATTTCAAGAAATTTGGCACACTTTTTGACAATTTTGAAATTTTGAAGGAAAAAACAGTTTTTCTGCCTGGTGCGTAGCGCCACCCGGCACTCGCTTTTGCTAGGGACCTCATCTGGAGGAAAAATCTACATTTTTGGATTCCTCATGCAAAATTATGAATGCCCAAAAATTACTAGAAATGTTTGTCAAGTTTTGAGCTTCCAAAAGGGTCAAAAACACCTCAAAAATGCCCTCTCCGCCCCTTTTTGGCCACAGAGGAAGTAGTGTTGGTAGAACTCACGTTTGGAGGGGAAAATGGACACAAAATTTAGAAATTGCACTTGTTAAAGGAAAGTAGACATAAATACCTTTCCAACAAGCCCACGTGGAGCAAATTTGGTGCACAGGAAGGCTTCCAAAATCAGCTGCAAAAACGCGCTGCACACAGGGAAAGTGGCGCGACGCACAGGATGGAAAATTACTGTTTTTGCCAAAAAACCCTATTTTTCACCTAGTTTTTTTCCAATTTGACTTTTTATCTCTCATGGTCAAATTCGTGATGTAAATTGATGTAAATTTATGGACTTTGATGTAAAAATGGTAAAAATTCACTCATGGAGATAGATACATCATGTATAGGTGGTTTTGAAATTGAATGAATTAGTTTCCTAGGTTTTAGAGGCAAGCTGTTCCATTGCCTATTTTTCAGTTCTTAGTTTAGATCTTGTTGAAATAGCTCCTAAACTCATGAATTCGACCCTTAAAGGCGAGCATGGGTTGTTTGTTGCCTATATCTAGTACTTTTTCAGTCATTTGTCAAGGTTGGACTCTTGTGAAAGCTTTGAGCATCATTGTACATTCATCTTTGTAGTTTGGCAAAGGAATAGACAAGGGTTTGCAGTATTTTGTGGGATTCTTGTGGCAAGTTGATTTGGTATTTTTTTTTTCTTCTGTAATTCAATTTTACATGTGTTTATGTATGCCATTATCTCTCTCTTTTTAGCTGAACTAAATTAATCAAGGATAAAGGTAGAAATCATTGATGTTGTAGTGCTCTACCTAGGGTTTTTTAGTTTTTCATGTTTTCAACTGTTTGAACAGGATTCCTAAGACTCTCATGTCCTCTCCAACTCCTCGCCAGTCTTAAGACTCTCCATCTCACTCAATTTAAAGTATTAAAGCATTTTCCTACCTCACCCCACAAAAATCTCTATAAGACTGAGTTCATTCCCCGGACCCAAAACTACCTTTCACTTTTGATCCAGCAAAACAACCTAAAATTCAATCAAACTCTTCTGAGCATATACCTAGCCTAAAATTAGTTTTTACGTTAGTCATCTCAAGCCTCGTTTGCTATATTTTCCTAAGATTGAAAAGGAGAGAGCCCTCTCTCGACCTAGTAGGGCTAGCTACTAGGTTAAGCATTGTTTGATGTTACCCTAGACCTACCTTTCTCAGCCTAAGGTAGATTTAGGCTATAACATAGTGGCGACCATACTGGGGAACATAGTTTTATGTTCCTCGGGGAAATGTAATCAAGTTCAAATCTGATTGTTGATGGTGAACAACGATCAGACACAGCAAGGCTGCGATCATTCACCTGGCGACTCTAAATCAGTTTCGAGATCAGATCCAAGGACTCCACTGGAGGATGAACCTGACCAGCAGAAACATGAAAGGACGATATCGAGAGATCAGGTATTCAAGTTGGAATTTCATGCAATACATTATGTTCTTTTTTATAAATTATTTCTTCTCTTTTCCCGAGAATGTCAAGAAGGATTTGCAAAGTATATTGTATTTGAGAAAAGATCATCGGCCTGCATGTGATTCCTTCCCTTTGAAGATTGTGAATACAAAATGTTTGCATGCCTTTGATCTTGATCAAGACCCTTTTTCTGAAGCTTGTGATGACCGTCTTCAAATTGATGAGCCTCAAGAGACCATGACTGATTCTACACCTTCTGTACATACCCCTATACCTTGTAAAATTCCAGATCGATACAAGCCTCTGATTTTACCTCCTATATCCCATGCTTTCTCTAAAAATCATGACCTATATCTACCAAGATTTGATGGTGACTATAAAAACATCACTGCTGAGAGACATGTATTGAATTTTGAATCTTTTCTTGACCTTTTTGAAATTGATGAAGAAGATGTCAGTATTAGGCTTTTTGCACTTTCTTTGCAAGCCAAAGTCACGAGTTGGTTCAAAACCCTGCCTGATGCGAGCATCTCAGATTACCAGTAGTTCGTCAAAGTTTTCCTCGACAGGTGGGTGGTCAGACATAACTCTTTCTTGATTATAGAAGAGTATAACTAGCTAAAAGGACTGCCAGGGGAGACAGTACAACAATTCTGCCAGATTTAACCAAGTCTATTTTTCGATGCCAGTTAATATAATACCTCCTCCTGGATCTGCTCTCTTGCACTACCCAGAAGCCTTTGATCCAGAAATGGAGTTTCAGCTGAGGGAAAGGAACCTTGCAACACTTGAAGAGATGCAAAACAATGCAGTAGATGTAGAGGCTAATTTTCTAATCAGAAGGGCAAAGTTGAAGGAAAAAGAGATGAAGAACATAGATCCAGAGGAATCAACATCTTTAGAGGTAAAGCTCGACATTTTGGTAAGTGTAGTGGAAGAGATGATGCAAAATATCACCACAAAGAATAAGTATGACGTTCAAGACCATGGATCACTAGTTGAAGAGGAACAAGTTGCTGATCCAAAACATTTTGTTTCTTATCCTAGTTGTCATAGACCTGATAATGATCATTTTATAGATCATCTTGGAGAAGAGAGATCTGTTGATATGACATGCATGCTTGATGATGTATTTTTTACTGACGATTTGCCTCAGTTTGATCAGTATGATGATGATTATGTTCTCCAAACAGAAGCTAGTCTTGCAGACAAATTAGCAACTAGATTGTGGGAGGAGGAAGTTCACTTTCAGCTCCAATACAATGATCAACTGTTGCATATCAACTATGAAAGTGAGAAGGAAAGTGTAGCAAATTTTCAAGTAAGTGAAGGATCTTTGCCTTTTTGTTTTGCTTCGTTTCATTTCATCAGAGACAACTTTCATGCAATCATAAATCAACTCTCGACAAGTCTTGATCTAGACCATCTTGAGGGCAATGAAAACCTTTTCAAGACTTCTCATATCCAGATTTGTAGTCCCTGAATACCATTGAATGTCAGGTTGCAGATGAAGACTTGGAAATTGAACCATATGATCAAATGATGCAAGATGATTTCGTACCATTTTGTTTTGAATCATTTTAGTTTTTGAAGGGAAATTTGCATAGTATATCTTCAAATGACAAGCCTGTAGACAATCATGCAATCTCATTAGAACCAATAGAAAATGGGTTGCAACAGTCTTTCCAAGTTTTTCATGATCTAGTAGCTGATGTGTTAGATGATGTCTGCAGTCAAATTCCTTCTCCATTAGCTACCTGTGAGCTTGAAACGTGTACTGATACAAACTTGATCCGACAGCCGGTTTCTTTGTCATTTTCAACAGGAGTCTCTTCACAAAGCTCAGATGAAAGTTTGCATTCATGGTACGAGGAGAAGAAAAGTAATCCATTGGATGAGGTAAGTCCCAGTGTGCATGAATTTCAAGATCCTTATGCAGTGTTTTCGGAGTCAGACAGAGAATCCATATCATTCAACGGATCTGTTTACAAGTTTTCATGGGAGTTTCCTTTCAGTAGTTCTTTCTTGTTGTTCAGAAGCAAGCACTTGTGGAGAATGCAAACAACAGCCAAAATGCTTACTTGGTTGCATTGGTTGTTTCATTTCACTTGATCAAGTGATGAATGGAATAGTTAGAGTAGGTTTTATTGAATAAGCTCTATTTTGAGCATATTTTCCAATTTTTAAGTTGTGTTTTAGTATTGAGTTAGTTTCAAGTCAGTTTTTGTCATCAAGTCATCAGTTTTCAGTCATGCATTTCAAATTGAGTTTTTGACTCCATGCCCAATGGATAAGGCACTGGTCTGCTCTCCCAAAGATTTGTGGTTCTTAGCACCTCCAAGGAGCTACCATCCCCATTGGAGCCAATGTTAGTGTCAGCCTTTGAAGCCTTCCACCAGTGATCAAATATGCTCTTATAAAGTAGTTTTAGGATGTCAAGGTCAAATTTTATCATTTCAGTGAGTCTTCAAAAAAAATTTGGTCACTAGGTATTAGGTCTAAGCTTTGTCATTAAAGTCTTGTAAAATCTCAATCATGGTCAGCAGGCACATGAGGAGGTCAAATGAGTTCTCAGCATCAAAAGTTTCAATAATGACATTCTCAGTAATTGATTTTTCCTCAAAACCCTGTTTTGAGGAAAAACAATTTTTTTCTTTTATGTATATAATTTTCATGTAATTTTATCTGTTTTGAGGAAAAACAAAATTTTTCTTTTATGTATATAATTTTCATGTAATTTTATTCCTCCTATATATAATAAGTCTAGAAATGCAGCCCTGGTCACCTTGCCAAGCACCTGCACTTCAGCTCCTGCAAAAGAGACAAGAAATTCAAAGCATTAGTCCATCAAAGTAAAAAAGAAAGTCCAACTGCAAAACAGAGTTTTAAATGATAAAGTGAAAGGAAAAACATTAGAAAGTGGGTTTTTGTAAATGAAAAATCAAAGTCATTTGTATATAAAGTTTCCCTTCTGTTATAAACTTCATTTTTGTGCCAAAGAGAGAGTGAACAAGCTAAGTCGTGATTTGAGGAGCAAAAGGAGAAATTGCAACAAAAATTGTGAAAGCTTACTGGGCGCAGCGCACCTGGGTTGAGGTGTGGTGCACTTGGTCAGTGCGGTGCATAGAGCATAGGAAACACACTGGAAATTACACAGGCGTAGCGCACATGTTAGTGGGCACAACGCACCTATCCTCCAAGCCCGAATTTCGTTTAATCGACCTCATCTGGCTTCCAAATCTTGCAAACCTCATTTCACAAGTAAGTGAAACATTCCACTTTGCTATTGCAAGGGTTTTACTCATCTTTGATGGTGTGTTAATAGGTGAAAATTAAAACCCTATTTTGCTGCACAATTACACTAAAAAACTATCTAAGGTTTTCAAAAATTGTCATTGTTGCTATTTTCTCCCTACAATCATTTTCACATTCCTCCACTACACTCCCCTCATTTCATATCCCTTACTCCTCCTTCATTCACATTCATCCTATCCCGCTCATCCCCAAAACACTAATACCTAACAAATTCCCACTATTCCCAAACCCTAATTGACATTCCAAAAATCCTGCCACTCCCAAAAAACCCTACAACTAGCATCACAACCCCTCATTCACAGTCCACTCATCATTCCCTTTCATTAAATAGAAAACAAGTATTGTTCATTTAAAATCTCTTCATACTCATCATTGAAACACCATACAGTGGCAAATATGGAAACAGATTCAGCTTATGAAAGGCATGAGGAAACAATGAGTGATTCCTCCCAAGAAATTGATGCACCGAGAAGACCCCATAAGGGAGGAAAACACATCAGAGAGGAGCCCATTACACTCACAGAGCTATTGGCTTGTCCTCTTGCTATAGCATGTTTCAAACATCAGTCTTGCTACCAGTTTTGTGAGATGGTGGAAAGAGTGAAATACCACCATGAGCTTGCTAGACTTTTTGTTCTCCATCTTCATAATGGCCAGGTCAATTTAGCAGGTGTTACCTTCACTTTGACACCTGAAATTATAGCTGAAGCAATAGGTATTCCGAATGTGGACGAATAGTCGAACAAAGGATAGCTTGTGGACAAAGAACATTATGAGCCTTATATCAAGGCTAGCTATCAGAAGCAGATCAGTAGGGTTTTCCCTTTCAGATACCTACAGGACACATATGCTCCACTCATGAAGCTAATTATCAAATACTTCAGCTGTGAAGGGAGATTTTCTTGCTTGCACACCTACCATATTAGATTATTGATGCATTTCACTAGGGTGAGGATGATGAACCTCCCCTATTTCATATGCAGAAATATTGAGAAAATGACCACATTAGTGAAAAGAAAACCTCCTCATCAATAATACAACAACATTTATCACTTTGCATTGATCAAGATTGTGGTTTTGCATCAACTGAGTTTTTTGAATGTTTCATGGGATGATTTCATTTTACATGAGGTTTTCAAAAGCCCTCAAGTGACCCCATCAGTTTTTCAAGAGGAAGGAGGGACTTCAAATCAGTAAGAGGTGCATGAGACTCAAACCACCAGTGTGCCAGTATTCATCACTTATCAAAAGGGGACAAGGAGGCTATTTGCAGCTGCAAAACGAGTACTATCTCCACCTGGGTGGAAGGGGTCTCATTTCCTTCATCAGATCATAGGAAAATGCTATCTTCACCCAGGGTGAAAGGGGCTTTGCCTTCTTCTTCAGAAAAGTAGGTACAAGACAAAGGGAAACAACTAGTGTATGAGGAAGGGCCTTCTGAAGATCAAGAGAGAGATTTCATTTTGATTCAAGATGATGATGTGGATTTGGGCCCCCAAAGCTCAAGACTGAAAGAGATCGTCAAAGAGCAAGAATCTAAAATTCATGCCTTAGCTCTTAACCTTGAAAGGGATAAGTGGATCATCAATTACATTGAGTAGTGGAACATGCAACTAGAGGATCAGCAGATGATGATGGAGCTGCAAACCATAAGAGAAAACTGGTAAGCAGCCAAGAGGAGGAAAATCACATTGACACCATTAGAGCAAGAGATTGAAGCTGATCATGAATCTTAGCTAGAGAGGGAAAACATGCACTTAGAGAAGCTGCTAGAGAAGGCCAACAAAGAGAAAAATATGTTGAGGCACATGGCCTATCACTATTTGGCAAGAAACAAGATTCGCAAAGCGAGAATAAGGAGCTTAAAAGCCAAGTTGAGGAAAACTTTGAGGAGGAAGAAAGACCAAGATAGACTCAAAATCTTGGCTGCAGCTTCCTTGGCCCAACATAGTACTTAATGCAGGTCACTTAGTCCAAATTTCAAGAAATTTGGCACAATTTTTGACAATTTTGAAATTTTGAAGGAAAAAATAGGTTTTTCTGCCTGGTGCGTAGCGCCACCCGGCGCTCGCTTTTGCTGGGGACCTCCTCTAGAGGAAAACTCTACATTTTTGGATTCCTCATGCAAAATTATGAATGCCCAGAAATTACTAGAACGTTTTGTCAAGCTTTGAGCTTCCAAAAGGGTCAAAAACACCTCAAAAATGAACTCTCTGCCCCTTTTTGGCCACACAGGAAGCAGTGTTGGGCGAACTCACTTTTGGAGGGGAAAATGGACACCAAATTCAGAAATTTCACTTGTTCTGGAAAGTATATAGACAAAAATTTCCAACAAGCCCACTTGGAGCAGATTTTGTGCACGAGAAAGCTTCCAAAATCAGTTGCAAAAAAGTGCTATGCATAGGGAAAGTGGCGCAGCGCACAGGATGGAAAATTGCTATTTTTGCCAAAAAACATTGTTTTTCGCCTAGTTTTTCCCAGTTTGGCTTTTTCTATCTCATGGTCAAACTCATGATGTAAATTGATGTAAATTGATGGAATTTGATGTTAAAATGGTAAAAATTCACTCATGGAGGTAGATACATCATGTATAGGTGGTTTTGAAACTGAATGAATCAATTTCCTAGGTTTTAGAGGCAAGCTGTTCCATTGCCTATTTTTCAGTTCTTAGTTTAGATCTTGTTGAAATAGCTCCTAAACTCATGAATTCGACCCTTAAAGGCTAGCATGGGTTGTTTGTTGCCTATATCTAGTACTTTTTTGAGTCGTTTGTCAAGGTTGGAATCTTGTGAAAGCTTTGAGCATCATTGTACATTCATCTCTGCAGTTTGGCAAAGGAATAGACCAGGATTTGTAGTATTTTGTGGGATTCTTGTGGCAAGTTGATTTGGTATTGTTTTTCCTTCTGTACTTCAAGTTTAAATGTGTTTATGTATGTCATTATCTCTCTCTTTTCACCTAAACTAAATGAATCAAGGATAAAGGTAGAAATCATTGATGGTGTAGTGCTTTACCTAGGGTTTGTTTAGTTTTTCATGTTTTCAACTATTTGAAGAGGATTCCTGAGACTCTCATGCCCTCTCCAACTCCTCACCAATCTTAAGACTCTCCATCTCACTCAATTTAAAGTACTAAAGCATTTTCCTACCTCGCCCCATAGAAATATCTGCAAGACTGAGTTCATTCCCCGAACCCAAAACTACCTTTCACTTTTGATCCAGAAAAACAACCTAAAATTCAATCAAACTCCTCTGAGCATATATCTAGCCTAAAATTAGTTTTTACATCAGTCATCTCAATCTTCATTTTCTATATTTTCCTGAGATTGACAAGAAGAGAGCCCTCTCCCGACCTGGTAGGGCTAGCTACCAGGTTACGCATGGTTTGATGTCACCTTACACCTGCCTTTCTTAGCCTGAGGTAGATTTAGGCCCTAACAGTATGCAGTGCATGTTAAGTATTTACGTGAAGATTATAATACATTCTGTGATGTTTATTGAATACTCAAGTAGATTTGTGCGAATCCAGATTTAGGGTTGCTTTATGGTGCGCGTAAGTGGATGTTTCATCTATTAAAGGTCTGCAAAACCCTGTCATAGACCTTCACGAAGGCCTAAGGGTCATTTAAGTGAAGTTGCAGTACCAAGCCTTAGGGGCTTATAGAACTACGTGAAGGAAGATGTAGGACAATAAAAGACATCACACTGATATCTAGATGTGGAAACTTGGTTCCAACATCCTCCCACACTATGAGTGAGACTTCAGCCTGGCTACACAAGTTGATGTTGAAAGCACCAGTAGTGTAGGGTTTTTTTGGCACAATTAACTTTGAACCTGCGTCAGCACCCACTAAGCCAATAAATGGTTCCATTGTCAGGACCAAGATCTACATAAGGATATGTGTGATGTCGCATCACTGGAATCTGTCCAAGAAGGAAATTAAGAATTAGTTGGATAGGAAGATTCATGAATTCGCAGTGCAAGAGAACAAGAATCAATGCCTATTAAAGGAGCAGTGGCTGGACAGATACTTGTCCATAGTAATAAATGAAATTTTCTTCTCCACCTACTCGATCAAACTGTATGAGTGGATAACCAGGTTGGCAAACGACCAAGGAAGGTGGAGGCATGACGATCCAATAATATGGACTCCGGAGCTAGTGCGAAGTTTGGAAGCTTCTGAAGACAAGATCGCACATGTTGTTGACCACTAGCTCAATCGAATTACAGGAGGATGTGCTATAGAGTTCGCAGTTGATACCTTGGTCAGCTACAGCGAAGCAGAGCGACGCTTCTTCAAGGGACTGTGAGGTAAGTATTTGAGATCTTTGAATACCTGGATTAAGATGCTTTTATGTGAGGAAAAGGCTATGTCGTTGCCTTGATGTTCATATCTACGCAAAGTGGACGGATCTTCAGAAATCAAGAAAAATCAGGCCCTGAATATAGCCCGTTGATTGGACCTCTTTCGAGCGATGACGAGGGAACAACACAAGATTCACCGCAAAGTGTGGTCCAGTTGATAAGACAGGGTTTTCCATGGATACATCATCCATCCACTCCACCTCCACCCTTACCTCCACAACATACACCTTCACCCACACTGCCACCACCACCGTCATTGTTCAACATGTTGAACTCGATAAAGTCGTCGATTTTCATGGGAATAGGGAGTGATGATACAAATCAGTTATGGTTTTTTGCAAATCCTATGTGGACCATGCACTAGATCACTGATGACAACATAAAGAAGGTGCACTTAGTCACTACTCTGCAGGATAGTGAACTGACATGGTATATTAAGTACTGTGCTGATCATCCTTTGGCAACATTGACAGATACTAAGGATGCTTTAAACAAGGGGTTTAGTAAGCCTAAGTTTGACTCATAGTCACTTGTTGGATTTAAGGAAATCATGATGAGGGCTGGTGAGATGCCCTGGGAATTAGATCAAAGGCTAAAATGTGTGATCCGCGAAGCTAATATGCAACTCACAAATGGTCAAAACGTGAGTGGTTTATAGCCTTGATTTTGCCTCACATGAGGATTGCTTTGTCACAGTAGATGATAGGAACTCAGGCGGAGTCCTTGGAAATCACGATGAGATTGTACGAGACACCTATTCAGGATGCAACTTTGGGATTCTAGCAGATCCACTCATAGTTGCAGAACCTCTTCTTGGAATTAAAGAGCTTGAAAAAAGAGAAAGAGGCTAGGTTAGAGGTGTGTGAGGAAGTCTGGTGCTTCAAGTGTAAGAGCCAGGGGAATTATAAAGACCATTGCGCTGTCTTCACAAATTATATTATAGGAGGGAGACTAATTCCCCTGATGTAGGAAGATCCAATAGGATTGAGTGTAGGGACCATGCTATGGTGCACTTTTTGTCAGGTGGCTGGAAAACACGTAACGGATAATTGTCATTTTCTGCAAAAGTTCGTTCAGACACCACAACAATTATTCTGCGATTTCTGCAAATGGATGGGCCATGATGACCGACACTATCTTAGCAATGAGTTGATGATGGAAAGAACAGTTACCTATTGAATGCAAGAAGAAACTCAGCCTCCAGATTAGGGCATTGGGGGAGCACGCAGAGGATATCAGTGGCAAGGACGAGGCCAAGGTGGAGGAGGACCTAGTAGAGGTCGTGGTGAAGTTATTTGCTATAAATCTAGGACACCAAAGCACTACGCGTGGGTGTTAGAATTAGATATTCCCATCCTGCTAATACTGCAGCCAATTTGACCACACTATAGAAGAATTTCCTATGTTGATCACTAACATGCAGGAGAATAAGGCGTAATCTCAACAACCAATGCCAAACTTACAAATGATGAGATCTGAGCCACACAAGGAAGATCTGATTGTGAATATCGTGCTGAGAAGAGAAGTAACAACTCAGGATGATAAGGGAAAACAACCTGAAGAAGACGGATGGGTTCAAAAGGCCCTAGAGAAAGAAGTTGGTTTTGATTTGGTGTGTGCGAAGGAAACATTTATGGAATCCAAGAAAATCTTCATTAAGGAATCTGCTTCAAGAATTCATAACAAAGTACCAGAAACTAGCTCACCTACATAGGTTGACCCCTCTATACTTACCACATTCCTGGAAACCTGCACCAAATGTTTGCACGATTTTGGCTAGCTAAATTCTTTGTTCAATGTATTCTGGATCTCTGTTATCCTTGCATTTGGGTGGTCATTAGAGTGCTTGATATACCATGTCAACGTGCGATCCTGTAGCATGCTCACTAATGTAGCCTTCTTAATGTTGTCATATGTGACCCCTTGTGCTTCCCACACTGTTTTTACCATGAACGAAAACTGGTTCGAACCCTCATTCCCTACTCCTCTGAATACGAGTAGCTTGATCACACTCGCCATGCTGAACTGCGGGGTTGGTGGAGGTGGAGTGGGTGGATATGGAGGTGAAGGAGGTGAAGTGGGTGGTGGCATGGGTGGGAGTGGTAACTGCGAAATGTGTTGTCTTATCAAACTGACTGCACTTCTCAGGGTGACCCGAGCAAGCTCCTCCTTTCTCTCTTCTGAAGGTGAAATTAAGGAACTATTTCCTAATTCCCCACTACCTTTGTAGATCTTTCCACTCCATGTCGTTAACCCGCTTTTCACATAATATCATATTAACTAGGTATTTAGAGATTTAATGCACTTACCTCGTGGTCCCTTGAGAAAATGTCATTCTGCTTCATTGTAGCTTACACTCGTGTCTACTGCAAACTCAGTGATAAATCCCCCTATTATCCGGTCAAGCCAATGGTCCACAACTCACGTGATCTTATATTCTAGTGCCTCTAGTCTACGTACTAATTTCGAGGTCCACACTATTGGTTGGTCGAGCTTACATCTTCCCTGGCTATCATCTAACTTTGCGATCCACTCATACAGTTCAGAAGGAAAGGATGTGAAGAATATCTCATGGATTTCTATATACATGTAGCGATCTAGCCACCTTTTCTCGGATACTTGCAGAGTTCTGTTTTCCTGTGTCACAAACTCGTGAATCTTCTTGTCCAACCACTCTTCAATTTCCCTATTCGCTGGGTTCCATTGGCACGACATCAGACATCCCTTAGGCAGATCATGGTCCTGATAATGGAACCATTTGTTGGCTTGATGGGGCCTGACCTAGGTTCAAAGGTGATTTAGCCAAACAAATCCCGCAACTACCGACCCTTTCGGCAACAGTTGTGGTGCGCGGACTGAGGTCTCACCCAAGGTTGTATGGGAGGGTACTAGAACTAGGTTTCCGCACCCTAGGGATGTCTTGATGATATCTAGGAAGTTCGCGAACTGAACTTCCGTGCTTGTGCAACTGCTTTCATGTAGGCGTTTGTCCTTCGCAGCTTGTGCAACTGCTTCTACGCAGCTCTGTAAAGAGCATGAAGAGGTGTTGTCTAGATCCTTTATCCTTATTATGGTATTACTATAGATCTTAACTTAATTGTGTGAGCCCAATATTCTTATTAATCATTCAACATTCATAACAAGTGTGCGCAATAATAAATTGTAAAGAGATGCATAAATATCAGAGAAGCATAGACACACAATATTTCAGAATCAACTTATATTTTATTAATTCTCTATCCAAGTACAATACCATCTCCACCTTGCGCACTCAGCTGCAGGTGTCCGCGCACATAGCTGCAGACTCTACCAGGCCTCTACGCATTCAGCTGTAGAGCCTCGTACTACTACTACAACCCAGGACTCAGACTTACAGACTCAGAGCTAATTCATCTTCTCCAAAACACATATCTCTTACATCTTAGAGCCGCGCTATATTTATACAATCCCATGGTCTGTGGGCCATGAGTAGGCCGACATACTCTATATTAAATTACATTATCTTAGGGAAAACAACCCTAGACTCTTGCGCTCCGCGCCAGCATTTCACGGGGTCTTTACATTACACTTGACCAAAATTTGGGCTTCAAGCCCCAAAAACCCACTATGGGGGGATTCGCTGCCCAACAGCCGCATGGACAAGTTGATAGCACTAGTGGTCTCGTTAGTGGCCCAATGCATGGAGGGCATATAGTTTAACTGGGTTCACTACCTGTGTAGCGAGTTCCTCGCGAACTGCCAAGAGTCACAAGACCAAAGCAAGACTTTCCATTATTCATGGCTATTATTATCAATTGTGCTAGTCGCATGGGAGTTACCGAGGATAGTTAGTTTCCTCTAGTCGAAATAGATTTATCAGAAGTAGCCAACTTTGCTTCTCTCTGGGGTACAAAGGACACTGTGCGGGTTCGTAAAAGCAAAATATTTTGGGTACTAATGGAGGCAAGCATCTACACAGCCATCAACTGAAAGTCATGGTTGTCACCAACTGTGTTTGAGCAATTTTTTAGGTACGCAGAGTTCAAAGCTGACTTCCACTGTGTTTACATCCAGGTGCTGAAGGATCTAGATCAGAAGTGTTATGATCTTCCCTACTTGGCTATAGATGATGCCATTGCAGAGGTCTGTAAGTGATGGCTAGCAAATTGGCACACACCATCGGATTTGGCTATTGGGACTAACAACTTTGCGAAAAAGTAGAAAAAGGAAGAGGCCTAACTAAAGGTTCAACAGTTGACTGAAAAGAGGAAGAAGGAGACCCAGGAGAAGGCTCGTGCGGAAGCAGACCGCACTACCAAGGAGTAAGCAGAGCAAGAAGAGTGTGGCTCTAACAAAAGTCAAAAATCTCCTTCACCCCAAATGGAGGACGAAGAATAGTCAGAACAGGGCAACGAAGATCTAGAGAGCACTCCTTTCCATGTAAAGTGACATAAGGAACAGGAAAAGGAGGGGTAGCAAAAGAATACCAAAGCCTCCAAATCATCGTTAGATTCAATCACCTTGACGGAGGGTGACTTGGACGATATTGGTGACAAGGTAAGGGACATGAAAACAAAACTACTACAATAGTTTGAGCAGCAACAGAAGCAAGCATTGGCCACCATACAGATGGGTCTTCATGAGTTGCAGATCCAAGCTTGTGTAGATCAAAACAACTAGACTGTAGGCAGGTGCAAGGCAAAGCAATGCGGCATAAACTAGTTTGGCATCAGGGACCACTCAAGCAGTAAAGTTGGACCAGTCATTGGATCTTTGACCAGTACAGCTGCCCGATGGAGCTTTAAGCGTGGAGGCATATGCTAACAAAGCTACTATCAATGCTTTGAAGAATATTTGTCTTAACTTGGCCATGCTCCCTGGTGAATTCCTTCACAGACAACAAGCAGGTGTGATTTCCGAAATTAGGGCCTGGGAGAAGAGCACACTAAGCTTGATCAGCGAGCAAAAAGTCAACAATGAACATATATTTGTTGAGAAGATGACAATGCTAGAAGCATGGAAGAAGGTTTAGGAGAAGAGAGAGCACACTGCAGCAGTGGTAGTCGAAGCATGCATAACCATTCTAGAATTGCATATACCAGAAGAAGCGTTGGTGGATGCCAAGATTAGGAAATTGGCTGTAGGTGTGTGTGATGCAAAGACAGAGGCAACCAAGGTTTAGTTTGAACTAAACCTTAAAATCACAGAGCTTGAGTTTAATTCATAGCCTTCAACTCCAACAAAAATCAGAGAACAACATGAGGAAGTTGTAAAGGATGCAGTCGCAACAGTAGATGTCATGGTGGAAGATTGCATCGCACTCTTTGATAAGTCTATGGAGGTCATTACGACTTTACAGGAGGATCCTAACTTGTAGAGGTTGAACATAGAAGCCCACAAATTACAGAAATAGTATGACGAAGCAAGAGCGACGATGCACACCATTGCTATATCACAGCAATTGGCTAAGCTACATGAGGAAAAGTAGTTGATTGAACATGGAGGCATTGCAATTGAAAGAGGTGGTCCTCAAGGCTAGATTGGGGCCTTTACTAGACAAGGCCTATGTTATCTCTGCCACCATTGAAGAGAAGTCGGTAGGCCTATAGAGGACAGAGAAGAAGGTAAAGGAAGACAGTGCAGGACCAGCAATAGAGCAGCTAGTGGAGAAGATTACGTAGGCCACCACGCAGACCATGGCTGAGGTAGCAATGGCATAGGTTGAGCTGGGAGGTCTCTGTAGTAAGATATTTGTGACAGAAGAGTGACTCGAGGCCAAGTCACGATATTTGTGTTGGGGGCCTATTGGGATAGGGTCCCCTAGGGTCAATTTTGGGGCAAAAGCCCAAGTTCTGGGGGAAAAAAGCCCAAGTTTTGTTATGTAAAGTGTAAACTCTCGGCAAGTTGTGATCGCAGAGCACGTAGATAGTTAAGTGCCACAAATGGTTTTACCCTTCTTTTATGTAAGTTGTGTCGGCTTTAGTAGATCTACCCATGGTCTGCGAACCATGGGATTGTATAAAAAGGAGAGTATTAGAGAGTCTAAGGTAGAAAAAGTGAAGTTCATTGATGAAGGTAAAGGATCATTAAGAATTAAAGAGAAAAGAATCTTAGAGTAGAAGAGATGATCTACAGTTGTGTGTGGAAAGGCCTAGAGTAGAGTCCTAAGCTAAGTTCTCGGACCCCTACAGCTGAGTGCGCAGGGTGGTATTGAGTTTGTAAGAAGAACTAAAGTATCAATAAAGAGATTATTCTAGAAATATCTATGTTTTCTCCATTTACTTATGTTATGAGTGAATGCGTTTATGTTGTTAGGTTCTTATATCAATAGAAGTCATAATTTTGATTGACCAAGGTTAAGCTTTGTAATATTATAAATACCTTTGCTTTCTGCAAATGTTTTCCATATTAAAAAATTAAAAAATGTAAAGAGGGTATGTCCTAAAAGAATAATCAAAGGACAAAAAGAATGAAAAGGTCAAAACAGAAAATGAAATATATGAACCCCAAAAGACAAAAAGAGACCATGAAAGTGTGCAAGTCAAATTGCCACTACTGTTTACTTTTTATGCATAATAAATGATTGTGTGTAGCTTGTTACTTATGACACAATCCATGATAGTCAAAATGTTTAAACTTGGCTATTTCATGCTTTGAATTTTATGTTTGTAGGTAGTGAATAAATCTAACCAAACAGTGTAATCTTGGCAGATCATTAGATAGGTAGAGTGAATAAAAGGAACTCATCAGTTTAATCTGAGGCCTTGGATGATATAAGGTTAGAATTAGATAGTTTATTTTGTAAATAAAAGAAAAATATTGATGAGGGTTTGCTAGCCTTAATGCACCCAAATAAAGTGAAGGAAAACATGGTAGGATGAGTAAGTGGGTAAGTAGCAGAAAGGTTGTAGAAATATCATGTCATTTGATACAAAAAGCACTTATGTCATTATTCCAAATGCATCATTTAAATATGTATAAGTGGTAAATAAAACAAAAGCAATGGTTCACAATTTGGTTTACTTAACATCCCCTCATTCATTTTAACCCCTATGACACTCACTAACTTCCCTTTCATAATAAAATATTAATACCTATATTTTTTCAAGTCAAAAAGGCTCAGAGCATTTCTCTGACTTCTGGTGGGACCAGACCCTCGGCTTGGTGACTTAAGAAGGAAAGGTGTTAAATTCCCTTATAATTCATTCATCCCCCTCACAAAACCCCTTTTCCTAAGGTTAAGTTCTCTTGCCTAGGAAAACCCCTTTATAAACATGTTTTATACAAAAACCCACCAAATAAATTTATTCTAAAGTACTAAGGGTATGGAACGCTCATAACATTTCATACACCAAAACACAATACCCCTCCCGCTCATTTCATTTCATATTAAATTTTTAATTAAATATATAAAATTCCCGATAAACCCATTGTCTCGTATATATTTAACTTCTTTATATAAATGAACCCCACCCCTTAGTTTATTTATAAACTATATTACTACCCCATATACCAAAAATTTATTAAATCCCATGATTAGTCCTTAATCTCGTGTTAAAGAGTCCCCGATGAGATTAAGGCCCAAGTTAATCCCATATCGTCGGTGATTAAACCCATGGGCCCCCCAAAAGCCTTTTATATAAATCACCACGCAACTGCACCTCCCGATCACCGTACAATCTCCCTCCCCCTCATCCAATGGCTCACATCCATATTGTGCCGACCCAACGTCCACCCTTTACCCACCTGATAAGGTGGTTTTCCTCCCTACCCCCGATGCTATGTGTCAATCAATGAATGGGATCGGGCGACCCCTCTCGAATACCTTCTGCACCATAAAAGCGGTGCAATGGACCTGCCAAACCACTTCCCTCTTTCAACCAAAAATTGTCACTGTTCATCAATTAATGAACCCACAAAACTTAACTATTGTCGCTATAAAAGCCCATTTACCCCTCTTTTCACTCTTTTCGCGCAATTTTTATTAAGAATTTAGAAAATCCATTGCAACCCTTGCAAACAGCGAAATTGCTCACTGACCTCTACCATTACTCTAGAGACACTTCAGATAACCCAACTTGTTCATCAGTCCGTACCAGTGCCATATGAACCTCTGCAGCCACCATCAACCACCCGTTTACAATCAATTTCGCCCAAACTCCAGGTATTTAACCGTGGAATTCCAACTCCATTATCAAACTCCAAGTCAATTCACCCTCATGACACTATTAGTTAAGTAAAAAGGATCAAATTTATTTAAATTTTAACACTGTGAGCCATAAACAACTGCAAAACCTCCAGTGCCCTAAAAATTTTGAATCGCCCCCCACACTCAAATCCACAAGAACTGAGTATGGCTGCCCCAATTGCAATGGATGTAAGGCCCATCACTACAACTCATTTAGACCTAGACCACCTTCCTTTAGTTGATAAATATTTCCAAATAAAAGATGCCTCTACCCAAGAGTCCCCACTCAAAGTACACTGCCAAAGTAGGGACAGGTTCCTAAACCATGCTGATGAAATTGGAATTTGGGAGTCAAATTTGCTTAAGTACCAGTTCCCCCAAGTCCACATTTTTCCTGAGATTGTTCATATGTGCTATGATTGCTACGTCCCCAGCCATAAAAGTATCATGTCTCATGACCATAAGGTCCTTCTCACCATCACTGCTGAGTCTATTAATGAAATCTTGCAGCTCCAACCAGGGCCAAACCTAACCCCACTCTCAATTGGATACTTGTTGGACCGGTATCCCAAACTTAGCTCTACATTGATGAGTTAATCCTTGCCTTCATGTCCATCTACAATCTAGGACAACCTCCTGCTATCATTTATGACTATGCTCACTTTATAGCTGATAGGATGCATGAGAAATTCCTCAAAATGAACAATGAAAGAGTTTTCAAGTACTCCTCAATTTTATACCATATGTTCTTATATTACTAGCCTGATAAGTTCCCATTCACCCTTCAGAAACTAGACACCAAAGCTTAGCCTAGGTTAGTCATTTTTTGGACCCCATTGATCCACCCATATCAGTCTCCATACTCTTATTCTGGTTTTGTTTATTTATTTGTACACCCAGTCATGACAATGTTGACTAGAAGCCCTCCTCCTAGAATTAGTCTAGAAATAAAGAGAGTTCTTCAATTGTCTAAACAAACCAAAGTGGGTTACTAGTACCTTTACCAGAACCATACAGAAATCAAGATATATGGTTGCATGCTTGCACCATACAAGTTGCCAAGATACCTCCCCATGAGGTTGTTTTCCCTAGAATATTATATACAAATCATTAATGCAGATGAAGTCAACTTCATCAATGCCAAGAAGAAGGCTTATTTCAAGATAAAAGACCAACTAGGCCCCTTTATATGCAACTCTAGAAAGGCTAGCAAAGAGGCAGATTCGATATTATAGAATATGAAGTTCCAAAGAAGTTTTTTTTGGAGATATGATCCTTTAGAATTCATCACAAAGAAGAGACAAAAGGTCAAGCTATGACCTTTCATTCACCATCACATACCTGAAATAGAAGCATATGAAAATCAAACAAAATCGGTGGAAGGTACCCTAGTAGATCAAGACAAAACTAGAGTAGATGTAGAGAATGCTCTAATTGATTTAGAAAATAAGTTGGATGACAACTCTTTTCTGTAGGTAAAAAAGAACTAGAAAGAACCATGAGTACCCCTCCAATTATGCAGACTCCTCAAAATGAGGAGAAGATCCCAGAAATAAATAGAGAAGGGGCTTCCACTTCAGGAATGGCCACCTCCGATTTGCAGTAGGAATCAAACAAGAGGCAAAGGCTAAATCTAGCCTCTAAGCAGGAATATTCTAAAGACTCACCAGAGGTCACAAATATAGGAGCAGAGAGAAGTAGGCCTACCACTCCATCTGGAGACATGCAAGAGCCTTCCACATGTCAGACTCAGATGTTGGAAAGACAGCTTAGTGTTGAAGTGTCATCCTTTAGAATTCCTATTTACAAAGATCAAGATATCAAGGAGAGATACAACAAATCAAAGCCAAAAATGAGAATCATAAGGCCCAAACATATGCATAATACCTAAAGATGAATCCTACCAATCAAACAGGGCTAATGTCAGCCTTTGACATTAAAGAGGGAAAGCTACAGATGACTTTTGTTAAGCCTACAACCCAGCAGCCAAAGATAGCACCAGATTCAAAAGGGTATATTTTGAAGTGTTGGCAAGGGATACTCATCCCATAGACTAGATTGAACTACACAAACAGGCTGGAGAGATGATATACTCAACCCTGACAGGTAAAGCCATAGCTTCCCATTAGCTGCAGAACTCTCTGAACAACATCTCGACACAATTCTTGTTAGAGAAGGCCTCCTCACAGGCTAAGGGTACAAGGATCAAGTCCTTAGAGGACTTACTGATTGAATTGGGACACGATCCCAAGGATATAAAAGCTACAGACTAGCTTATTAAGAAGAAAAATGATGATATTGCTGCACTTAAGAGGCAATTTAAAATACCTCAGCTACAACATCCTCAAACTCTAGAAGTCAGAGAGAATCAAACCAGACATGAGGAGTTGATGGACTTGGTCTCGAAGCTGAATGATCAACTAAAGGAGACAGAAAAGGAGTTGGACGCTTTAATTCAATTGAAGCAAAGCGACATGGCCACAACTTCCAAGGATGTCATCCCAACAGTATCCACAACAGTTCCTTCTACATTGGCAGCATCACTGGCACCCATTGCTTCACCTACCACAGCATTTCCAGTCATAATAGAATCTACAACAACAATAGGTGCATTAGGAGAGAAAGTAGTAGAACTAGTTAAAGCCATGGAAGAGATGTCTATCCAGGCTAGTGAAATGAACAGGTTAAGAGAAAAGGTTGCAAGTTTGGAAACAAACTGCAAACTTGCCCAACTGAAGGAGAAAGAAGAAGCACAAAAAGCCCAGAGAATGAGTGAGAGGTTCAAAGTCTTAGAGAAAGACTTAACACTGGAGAAACCACGTGGGAAAACCGAGGAAATGTTGTGGGCCAATATCATTGACTCTGTTAATGATATTTGGACATCGATCCAAGTTATTTTTGAACAAACTGAGTTAGTGAAGGTAGCTACAGAAGCTATCCAAAAAGTAAAGGAGGAATTGGGAGATAAGCCTAAGGATGCAAATAGATTCATCCACTTCCACAACAACAAGAACTGATATGAGCTCCATGAGCTAAATATAGAAGATAGAACTTCTACCATTTTGGAAGTCAGGAAGGTCCTTTCCAAAAGGAACCTTATGCTCAACTTAGAAAAAAAAAATGCCACAATATGCAGGTAGCCATTAATAGGTTCATGGCTAAATTCTAGATTTTGATGGAAAAGGGTCTTCCTAGTCCTATGGTTATAAATGAAAAACTCATGACACAGTTGGACTATGGTAATAGACTTAGGCAGTTGGCTAAGGAACAAGCCAACTCTTCATCCATAAAATCCCTGCCAACAGGCAAAATGTTATATGAAACATTTGAAAACTTATTTTTTATAGAACATGAGGTCAAACATTTGTTCCTCACCAAGCCCAATTTTGCAAAATATACTGAAGTTGATGAGATATATAGGAGGATGATGAATGTGAAATTACCTGATGCAGAATGGTGGGAGACAATGACTGTTATGCTCTTTAACCTGCAAATGATACCCAAATACAGAATATGCGAAGAAAAGATACCCAGAACACCGAATAGCAATGATTTTATTATTCAGAGAGTAATGTTCACTTGCCTCTTCGAGGGGGCAACCTCCAATAGAGAAGAGCTCGATTATAAAATAAGACACGATGCTCCTCGCAGGTATTTTCTATCCTTTATATATGACTCCTACGTGCAAGACCACGGGCCAATACTGCGTATTACTAATACCATCTATCTAATACTATGGCCCATTTGCAACTAACTGTGGTTTCGTTATTAATTGCGGATTAACCACTTACAATTATT
>APFE030660388.1:56548-71701 GCA_000404065.3 Pinus taeda | reverse complement strand
GTTATTAATTGCGGATTAACCACTTACAATTATTAATATGGGCTTTATTGACTCTTGACTATGACGTGGTCCCATTACATAGATAAGGGGGTTAGGGTGGGACCCTAACAATAACAAATTTACTGTGATAAGTTAATAGCAGAAAGTTACTACACAATAAAAATGAAGGTAGTCAGGTAAACAGATGAAAACAGGGCAGCAAGGTCAAAAAGTATTAGTTGAAAGATGAAAGTAAAGAAGACTCCAGCGTGAAACTCCACAACTACAAGCCAACATAAAGGGCTACAAATTCAACAATAAATGCCAACACCAACCATAATAAAAGGGACAGCATGAAATAGTTCATTAGCTGTCTCTATCTTCTTGCAAGAAGATATTTGTATTTCCTAGATTAAATCTCAAGTTGTTTTGAGATATTTTGCAATAATTTTTTGTATAAATACTTCACAATTCAAAGTATGTAGGGTGGATTCCAAAAATTTATATAGACTTCTTGTTCTTATGTCTGAAATTCTATTCTATCAATGACTGGATCAGCTAGCTGGATCATGGAATAAAGATCAGATATTTCACTAGATTCTTGTGTAAATCAAAGTTCAAATAAGTATTCTCTCATGTTCAATGTTACTTTTCCTTAAGTTTTTCCATAGTCTTACTTGTATCTCTAAAAATCTGAATGCTATTACATGGAATGATATCTCAGAAATTGCGTAACTGCACTCTGTCTTGACTGTTATGCATGTCCAATGTTTTCTTCACAAATCTAAGTTAAGTAATTCTTGATTTCTCCTTAGTTTAGGTAGTTCCTTGTGATCTATAGCAAAGGATACCTAATTGCTCTTTGTTCATGATTATCCCCTGTTCTTCATCTTAAGCCTGGTCTAAGGATTTTTAAGTGCTCTCTCACACTGGTCAGGATCGTTTCACCCATTCAACCTATAGATTTGAACTTTACTCCGCTAGCCTACCCTATGAACATTCCCTTTAATGAATTGATCCAGTTATGTTATACTTTTGTTCACTCCATAGCCTAATGGCTTAAAGACCTTTCTCTATCCATCTGTTTTGAGAATTCCACCACCCAAACTTCAATTCAAAACAAAAACCCCAATGAACGTTAATAACTAGCCTAAAATCCTAGAAAAACAAAGTTAAATTATATAGAGAGAGCCCTCTCTGAGTCATAGGTTAGCTAGAGCCTATACTTAAAAGATTGGTTTGTGGTTACCTCGGTTTCTTCCTTCTTTTGATAACTTCTAAGGAAAATTCTGAGTGATAACATAGTGGCGAACATACTGGGGAGAACCCTCAATCCCAATAAATCTTTAAGACATTTTTAATTTTGTATTTGAAGCCTCTTAAAGTAATTTATTAGAAGTTATTTCTCACAAAAAGAAAACAATTAGAAAAATTTTGAAATTCTGGATTCGAGGAGAAATCATTATATTAGGGCTAACCTAGATCCAAACCCTCCCCCAGTAGTTGATAATCACACATTTATTTCAAGAAAAACAAAAAAAGAAGAAAGTTCAACTAGTCACTCACCCTTGGTTAAAGCTAATTCATGTCTTGATGAATGGTTGTTTTCCGAATATCTTTCCTTTGATGAGAAATTTGATTTGTCATTATTTAAGTCAAAGTATAAAAGTGAAATTCATGATACTATCCTAGATCTTGAGTTTATTGCAGACCATGAAGTCTAAAAAGCCAACAAATCAATTGATGAGTACATTTTGAATTCACCACAATCATCCCTTAGTATTGTCGAGATCCTTGAGCCTTCTAACCAATTTTCCACTACTCTTAGTTCACCATTATTTCCTTCAACTTTTGAAGTCCATTCCCCACCTCCATTCATACCCTCACTCCCTTACCAACCTAGCACTACTCATTTACCACTCACCAGTCCTAGTTCATCCTCCACTACTGTATCATCTTCCAGTGCCTCAACCCGACATCTTAGCCCTTCCCAGCTTATAGCCATGGCAGATAAATATGCTCCCCTTGTCTTACCTACTCCACTTGGTGCCATGCCAATAGACTACCAGAGTAAAATCATCCAATTTTATGGCATAGGACACTACACTGCACAACACCATGTTAATAAGATGAAAAATACTTTGAACTTCATGAAATTGATATTGTGGATGTCCAAATGAGACTATTTTCTCAGAATTTAGCTGGTGATGTTAGGAAATGGTTTAGATAACTGCCTGATAATAGTATTGATAGTTTAGAAGTATTTTAGTAGCAATTTTTGAATAGATGGGAGAATAAAAAGAATCCTCTACAAATCCTTTTAGAATATGAAAATATTAGGAGGGGACCCAATGAAACTGTTCAAGATTACTGCACCAGATTTAACAATGTATACAATGCAATTCCAGTTAATCTTAGAACCCCACCTAACTTAGCATTAATAAAGTTCCCTGATGGTTTTGACACAGACATGGCATTCCAGCTTAGGGAAAGAAAGCCCCCAACCCTAGAAGATGTGCAAAGTGTAGTTGTAAGTGTAGAGACTAATTTATTAGCTAAAAGAGCTAGAGTTAGGAATGAAAGAAGAGGAACAACTAAAGATGATCCTTCACCCTCTGACATTAAAATAGATAGCTTAACGAAAGGCATGGAAAAGTTAATGGATAGAATAGAGAATATAGAGAGGAAACCTTAGTGGGATAATCAACATGCACCTCCAATTAGAAACCCAAACTTTAGAAAAAACCAAAACCAAAACACTGGGAAAAATGGACCTAATCAGAATATTAGGCCTTCCTTCTAAGAAAATTATGTAGAAACATCCCATCCTGAAGTCCCAGAGCAAGACACACGAATTAACCTGATGGGATTAGATGATGGAGTTGTTGTTTTTCTGACCCAAGATGATTAGGAATTGCATATGTTGCAGCAATTGCAAATCCAGTCTGGAGAGTCATTTGACTATAAACAAGGTTATGATCTTGCCATATTTGAAGTGCATAAACAATATAACCTAAGGAGTAAAAATAATTCTGATATCCCTGACCAAACCAAGAAAACAGTGCCAAATCAACCCAAGAAAATCAAAGAAGCCCCAGTTTCTAAAATCCTCCAGATTATCCCCAGATAAAACTAGAATCCTTCTGGCCCCACCTTTGTAGATATAATCCTTAATCAACCTCCTGATGAGCATCCCTCCACTTCAATTCCCCCTAAAGAACCAATGAACAAACCTCAAAACACCAGATCTGAAAATCTACATAAAGAGACCCCTAGTAAAGGAAAAGAAGGCCATCCCACTCAAATCCCTGCTATGAAAATTCAAAACACTCAAACAGAAAAAACCCCTTTGCCATTCAATTTCAGAGCAAAGGTAGCTAAGTTAAAGATTTTAGTCCCTTTAACAGAACTAATCAAGAATGAAACTTAGAAGACACAGATAAACCAGACAGTAAACATTGCTGAAAATGAGCATTCCATTAACCTATTTGATGACCAACCAGAACTTATATTTGGTCTAGATGTTAATGGCAAACCACTAGAAGGAGGAATACCACCTTTCTACATTAGCCTTAGCATCCATGACAAAATTCTTCACAATGCCATGTTGGATTCTGGGGCCTCCCATAAGTTAATGCTCAAATCAATATTGGATAAATTAAACCTAGACATTACAAGACCTTACAAGGACTTATTCTCATTTGACTCAAGTCAAGTAAAGTGTCTAGGGTTGATTAAAGACCTGTGTGTTACTGTAGTTCAATATCCTGCCAAAAGCATCCTTATTAGGGAAAATTTTAAGGATACAAATTTATTTTAAAGTTTAGAAACCTTGGCGAATCTTACTAGTCATTAACATGCAAAGTATAAAATGGTTGAAGATACTTTTGTCAAAATATTCAAATTTATAATGATTTTATACAGCATTTGTAAAATTTTGGCAATCATTAAAGTAAAATAATTTTATAGTATAAAATCTGGGCGAATCATTTTTTTGGAAAAATCATGGAAAATCAGCCCACCTACGAATATTAGCCCCTAAAATTTTCCCTGATCCTTATGGATATTGTGGTTACTAACATCCCACCAATGTATGGCATGTTGTTATCCAGATCATGGGGAGCCAAAATTCAGGGATCTTTACAACATGATATGTCATATGCAACAATTTATGTTTTTGGACAACCCAAGAAGCTGTACCAAGAAACTTTAATGAAGTACATGGTAAGTAGCTAGGATCGGCCTCAAAACTTTCCTATCTACTCCATACATTTAGAAATTGATTCTTTTATCCTATATAATGTTGATCAAACACAAGAAACTCTTTTAGATAGTGTTGATACATAACCAAAAGAAATTGCAGTTTCAAAACAAGAGGAAATTGACCAAACTTTAGAACTTTCCACTAAACAAGGTAGTCAAAATGAGGAAAAGTTTGTGGTACCAGATGATGAGAATTATGAACATGAGATATTGTGGCATCTTGAGTTTGATGGGTTAGTCAATAAGTTTGGAGTAGGAGCAGGAGTTTGGATATACACTCTAGAGAATAATCACTCAGAAGGCCATGCATACAAACTAAAATTTAAATGCACTAACAATATGGCTGAGTATGAGGCACTAATTTTAGGTCTAGTTAGGAATCTAGGAGCTAAAAGAGTTTCTGTTATGGGAGACTCTAAACTAGTCATAAAACAAATTGATATTGTATATATGACAAAATACCCTAGATTAAGTTGTTATAGAGGAACCATTGTAGAAATACTAAACACTTTCTTAGAAACCAAGCTTGTTGTAATTCCTAGAAAACATAATATGTAGACTCATAGTTTAGCAATGTTTGCCAGTGTTAGCACTCAGAATGAACCTCAAGGCTGAGAAGAGGCAATTCTGAGGTAACAACAGACCAAGATTTTGATCTGGCATCTAGCCCTACCAGACCAGAGAGGGTTCTCTCTTTTCCAACTGAGGGTGGCTGAAATAAATGAATCTTAGGCTAGCTATGAAGAATGAGGATTTGGTTGAAAATTATGGGTTGAAAACAGTAAGAGAAGGGACCATTGGGCTATGGAATCGAGGCTAGTTTCTGCTGGAAAACTTGGGGCAAAGTAAGCAAAATGTTCAGCCAGATTAAAGATATAATGAGAGAAGAAAAGAGGAAAAATACTGCTGCCCTGCAAGCATCAATCAAGGGATAGATCTATAGTGGCAACTTTAGAAGAAAGAGAGGCATAAGGTTACTCAACAGAGCATCTAACAGAGGATGGATTCTGAAAAGATAACCACTACATTAAACAACATAATCATTGGAAAAGGAGAATTGTGCATGGATGGATTCCTAACACTTCCCTTAGAAAATGTTGTAACGAAATTAGCAGAAAAACAAAGTGTGGAAATGAATTTACAAGAAAAACATGCTACACATTAAACACCGTGATGCATCGCAAGTCTAAAGGGCAGAAACTGCTCCATTAAAAATAATATTAAGAAAAAGCTTTACACAGTCCAAAGCAGATTTCCTCTAATGAAGAATTCGTACCCTTTACACTCTAAAATTCATAAAATATATACAATTAGCTCATCCCTGTACTAAGGGAGTTGAGCTCAACCATCTCCCTAAAGATAAAAACAGTTACATTAAATTTGGACCGAATTTCTGAAAATAGGGGTCAAAGATGAAGTTGTATCTCTTGAACCATACCACCTGTTATAAAACTAAAAGATGTCTCAGTAGATAAGGTAATTTTTTAGAGAAACCTCTCTCAAATTTTGGAAATTCGTTTCTGGTTGCTCAGAATCTGTGCCATAAAGTAATCTCTAAAACAAGAAATCATTAAATATTTAATTTTGTAAACATAGGTTGTAAAGATCTAGTCAAATATTCCATTTCACGACACCTGTGAATAAACGGAAAGATGTTTTTATTATATGGC
This sequence comes from Pinus taeda, assembly GCA_000404065.3. Lineage (NCBI taxonomy): Eukaryota > Viridiplantae > Streptophyta > Pinopsida > Pinales > Pinaceae > Pinus > Pinus taeda. The sequence continues at coordinate 65,789 of APFE030660388.1, read as the reverse complement.
TTGTAGTTGACAAAAACCTCCTTGGGTTTCTCAAAATTACTTTCCATCAGTTTTAAAATGGTGCCACACTACAATGACTAAAACAGTAAAACAAATGCAAAATTGTTTTGTTTTAATGTAGGCTTCAAATATCACTACATATCTCCCACATAGTAACACCTGTGCATAAACTGAAGGAGTTTTTTGTTATTTGGTATGTGATTGACAAAAACCTTTTCACTTTTGTAAAATTCATGTCCATTACGTCAAAAACTGATATTGTAGTCAACTTGTCCCTGTGTGCAGCAAATGACCTCAAAACATGCATAACCAAGAATCAATCATTCATTTTGATCATATCTTCTGATCCAAGAACTAGTTTTTGGTGCGCAATATACCATTGGAAAGATATTTCCGAGATGCTTCTAATGAACATACTCAAGATATGATTTGCACTGAAACTTATGTGCAAAACATCTCATAAAACCAGACATAGTAAGACCCCATTTTGATCCCTGGTGACAGGCTGTGAAGACTGGAACTAACATTGGCCTTATTGGGGATGGAAGCTCCTTGAAGGTGTTAAGAACACCATATACCAAGTGCCTTATCCATTGGGAAATACGGTCACTAACAACTACAAACCTGAACAACTTATACCAACCAAAACAAACACACATACTACAACATGTACATTAGGAAATTAAAACAAATGCCAAAAATTGAAATGTTGCTTTGAGCAACTTATTTATGTACAACCCTACCCTACTTTTCTGCAAATCACTAGATCAAGTGATGCTGTAATGCCAAATTAACCAATCAAGAAACTGTGGCAACGATGATGCTAGGGAGTGCTTGAACCAAGACACAATTGGAAATGCTAACAACCATACATGCACAAAATGGGTTTGGTTGTGTAAAAGACAATCTGTTTTGTCATTCAAACAGAAAAAGTACTCCATATATGCAACAACAGGATCATAGAAACTAGACAATGTCTACTGCCCTAACTCCTCGACATATGCTTCCAGCTGCAAATTGTCAATGTAAACATCTATGGGCAGCCCTATTGTTTCTTGTTTTGAAGGAGGGAGAGTTTCCAAGAACCTTTTGGGATCTCAGAATTGATATGACTTAATTTGAACATCTATATACTCAATCTCCTTCTCAAAATTTTCAACCACTAACTCAAAGAAACCAGTTTTACCATTAAGAGGAAACTTCAGAGATCTCAAACATTGAAGCATGGTAATGAAAAATACCTCATCTATTTCAATATCCACTATCTGATCTCTAACTTCTTTGAAAACTTCACAACACACAGAGTTTTCCACATACCCTACCATCTTATTTTAGTACATGAATGGATCAGCTAGTGCTAGAATCTCTGGTTTGAGTTGGAGTCACCAAGTGAATGTTTCAGCCTTCATATGTGTCTGATCATTGTCCACCATCAAAAACTAGATCTGCAACTTGAATGATCTTTCCTGGAGAAGATCTGTCACCTAGTCCCTGGCAACAGTGCCAATATGTTAGCACTAAAAATGAACCTCAAGGCTAAGAAGAGGCAATTCTGAGCTAACCACAGACCAAGCTTTTGATCTGGCATCTAGCCCTGCTAAACCAGAGAGGGCTCTCTCTTTGCCAATTAAGGGTGGCTGAAATAAATGAATCTTAGGCTAGCTATGAAGAACGATTATTTTGTTGAAAATTGTGGGTCAAAAACAGCAAGAGAAGGGACCATTGGACTATGGAATCGAAGCTAGTTTCTGCCAGCAAACTTGGGGCAAAGTAAGTGCAACGTTCAACCAGATTAAAAATATAATGAGAGAAGAAAAGAGGAAAGATACCACTACCCTATAGGCATCAATCATGGGATGGATCTATAGTGGAAACTTTAGAAGAAAGAGAAGCACAGGGTTACTCAATAGAGCATCTAACAAAGGATGGATTTTGAAAAGATAATCACTACATTAAACAACATAATCATTATGAAAGGAGCATCATGCATGGATGGATTCCTAACACTTCCCTTAAAGAATGTTGTAATGAAATTAGCAGAAAAACAAAGCATGGAAATGAATTTACAAGAAAAACATGTTGCACATTAAACACCGAGATGGATCCCAAATCTAAAGGGCAGAAACTGCTCCATTAAAAATAATATTCAGAAAAAGCTTTACATAGTCCAAAACAGCTTTCCTTTCATGAAAAATTTGAACCCTTTACACTCTGAAATTCATAAAATATGTACAATTATCTCATCCCTGTACTAAGGGAGTTGAGCTCAACCATCTCCCTAAAGATAGAAATAGTGATATTAAATTTGGACCGAATTTCTGAAAATAGGGGTCAAATATGAAATCGTATCTCTTGAAACATAACACCTGTTACAAAATGGAAAGAGGTTTTTGTAGATAAGGTAATTTTTGAGGAAACACTCTCGCAAATTTTTGAAATTCGTTTCTCATTTCTCAGAATCTGCGCCACAAAATAATCTCTAAAACATGAAATCATTAAATATTTAAATCTGTAAAAATAGGTTGTAGAGATCTAGTCAAATATTCCAATTCACGACACCTGTGAATAAACGGAAAGAGGATTTTGTTTTATGGCTCGTGTTTGACAAAACCCACCTTGGTTTTCTCAAAATTACTTTCCATATGTTGAGAAATGGCGCCGCACTACAATGACTAAAACATTAAAACAAATGCAAAATTTGTTTTTTGTTTAATGTAGGCTTCAAATATCACTATATATCTCCCATGTAGTAACACCTGTGTATAAATGGAAGGAGGATTTTGTTATTTGATATGTGATTGACAAAAACCTCTTTCAATTTTGTAAAATTCATGTCCATTACTTCAGAAACCGATTTTATAGTAAACTTGTCCCTATGTGCAGCAAATGACCTCAAAACATGCATAACCAAGAATCAATCATTCATTTCGATCATATCTTCTGATCCAAGAACTGGTTTCGGGTGTGAAATATACCATTGGAAAGATATATCCAAGATGCTTCTAATGAACATACTTAAGATATGATTTTCACTAAAATGCATGTGCACAACATCTCTGAAAACTAGACATAGTAAGAGCCCATTTTGATCCCTCATGACAGTCTGTGATGACTGGAACTAATAGCCAGCACCTGCAAGTTACCCTTTCAACCTAACCATCAGTACACTGCTGAAGTTAGGAATAGACCTGCAATCCCAGATAATTTGAAGAACTAAAAACATTTTATAATGACAGACAAATAAACAATTTTTTAATCTCGAAAGAAGAATTTGTAAATAACAATATAGAAACTAACACATCAATAGATCCTAACATTAAAAACAAAATAGAAATACATGAGATAGAAGGAGAACAGATAGATATATCTCAACCCACTAAATTTACAAAATCGGATGTAGAAAACCTAGAACAAGTTGAGATTGATGAAATAATTAATGAAGACACCGAAGTAATCAACCTCAAAGACAATTTATTACCTAAGGGATTAACCCCTTTAGAATACTTGTTTGATTCAAATGATGTTCCTAGAAAGCCTAAACTGGAACCTTTGAAATCTGATATAGAAGAGTGTAATATAGGCACTAATGAAAATCCAAAATTGATCAAACTTTTGAACTACCTCCAACCGAAAAGGTGAAATACATTGAGTTATTAAAGAATTCCAGAATGTCTTTGCTTGGAGTTATGAGGACCTCAAATCTTATGACACTGGCATCATACAACACACAATCCCTATAAAATAAAATCAAAAACCTTTCAGACAAAAACTTAGAAGGATTAATCATGTCATATTACCTTCAATTGAAAAGGAAATCCAGAGAATGTATGATGCTAAGATAATTGCACCAATCAAATTTTCAGATTGGGTTTCAAACTTGGTGCCAACTAGGAAGAAAACTAGTAAGATCAGACTCTGTGTGGACATTAGGAACCTCAACAAAGTATCACTTAAAGACAATTACCCTCTCCCCAAAATGGATCATATTTTGCAAAGTGTAGTTGGATCAACCAGAATCTCATATTGGATGGGTTTTCTGGTTACAATCAGATCTTAGTTCATCCTGATGATCAAGCCAAGACTTCCTTCACTACTCCTCGGGGCACATTCATGTATGTGAAAATGTGTTTTGGACTAATGAATGTAAGAGCCACTTTCCAAAGGGCTATGGATATAGCCTTCACCAAAGAAATTCATGATTTCCTTGTGATATATCTAGATGACATTACTGTGTTTTCAAAATCTGATAGTCAACATTTGGACCATCTAAGGCAAGTTTTTGTTAAATGCAGGAAATATGGAATTTCTTTAAACCCCAAGAAGTCTTTGTTTGGGTTAGAAGAAGGAAAGTTACTAGGTCATATAATTTCAAAAGATGGTATTCGAATAAACCATGCAAGAATAGAAGCCATCTTACAGATACAACATCCAAGGAACATTAGGGAGTTACAAGCTTTCTTAGGAAAATTAACCTTCTTAGAAGATTTATTTCTAATCTAGTATAATTAGTTAGATGATTGAACAATATGTTGAAAAAAGCTTCAACCATAAAATGGACTGTTGAGTCTAATAAATCCTTTGAAGACATTAAACTAGCCTTAACTAAAACACCAATTTTGATCAACCCAAAATTTGATAGAGATTTCACCTTATTTTCCTTTTCTTCTAAGCACACTATCGCTACAGTTTTACTGCAGAAAAATGACCAGAGCTATGAAAAAACTATATCTTTCTTTAGTAAAGCCCTGAGAGATTCTCCCTTAAAATATAACATAATGGAAAAACAAGCCTTTTCTTTGGTCAAAGCTATCAAGGATTTTAGGGTATACAATTTATATTCTCATATAGTAGCCTATGTTCCTAATTCAGTAGTCAAAGACATCCTAACTCCAGGTGGTCCCGATGGAAAGAGGGGAAAATGGATTTCTACTATTCTAGAATATGACATAGAAATCAAACCAACTAAGTTAATCAAGGGCCAAGGTTTAGCCAAGCTCATGGCTAAATCAAACTGCCAGGCCCTGGATATAAACTTTATTGCACAAATAGATAATGAAGAGGAGATGGAGACTCCACTAATCAACCAAGCCTTTATTGAATCACCATGGTATGTTGATATGATTTAAGTTTTACTGAATTTACAAGCTCCTACTAAATTATCTAAGACCAAAAGAAGATTTTTAAAGATAAAATCCTTAAAATTTTGTATATTAGACAATGCTGTATTTCAGAGAAATCATGAAGGAATTATTCTCAACTGCTTATTAAAAGATGAATCTGACAAAGTATTATAAGAGTTTCATGCAGGTGACTATGGAGGACACCTTTACTAGAAAACCACTTCTTATAAGATTCTTAGAGCTGGTTTCCACTGGCCTACCTTGTTTTCTGATGTAAAGAAACATGTGACCTCCTGTCACAAATGTCAAATTTTTTAGGGAAAGAAAAAGCTTCTACCGTTACCCCTCAAGCCAATCTTTGCTGAAACACCTTTTCAACAATGGGGTTTAGACTTCATTGGTGAAATTCACCCACCTTCCTCTACCCAATGGTGGGCTCCAGTATTGCAACAATAATGCTGCAACTTCTGGGACTCCCTTCTTTACTTTTATCAACCCGATAGTTCGTAACAAACTTGGAAGCGACGGTGTTGTATGCACAAGTACTAGCTTTTGCTACGACTGTCACTTGATCAGCTGGCACAAGTCTTCTAGGAGCTTAAGCAAACTTATATGAGCTCTTAGAAGAATCTTTTAACTGTTATGGATGAAAGCTAACTCAAAAGAGGCTAGTCTACTTGCAGAAAGAAGCTGAAAGCTGAAAGGAAATGCAAACCCTACCAAACCCTAGTTTTACCAGCTAACCCTACTGATGCAAGAAAAGATATGAAAGCAGTGGAAATGGATGCCATTGACTCTTGGAAAGGTAAATGCATGTGAGTAAGCTACTTCTGAAGAGAAATATGGAAAAAACATCTTTTTTCATTTTTGAGTAATTTTGCAGAATTATTATGCATGCGCTTTAACTATTTTTGACTGTGCAGAGGTTGATTGGCAAAAGGAAATAGAGTGGGAGATTGCAGGAGGTTGGGAAGGTGAGAAGAGGGCATAAGGGGTCCCTAACACCCTTCCAAAGAGTTTCACAGTGATCAGATCTTGAAAAACTGGTCATGTGAACTTCTACAAGAAGTTTGCAGGGGTTCTACATGATGTTCTACAAGATTTTCTACAGGATGTTCTGAAAGAGGATTTTGGAGAGTTTATGGAGGAAAAATGGTGGAAAAGTGGAAAAGGAGGTTGGATGAGGATGTGAAGGGGTCTAGGACCAGGTGAATGAAGCTAGCGAGTGATGAAGGTGGTTGGATTTGTTCAAGGATGGCGAGAGCAATGTTGCACAAAAATGTAGAAATTAGGGCTAGGTGAGAAAATGTGGTGATTGAAGGGAAGGAATCTAAGTTAGGGGTTGGAGCAAGTTGTATGATGGAGGAAGGGTAGGTAGGAAGGTATCATAGGTGTTCTACACACTATTTTCCAAAACTAATCAAACAAAGACTAGGAAAACCAAAGATCTAGCTATTTTGACCTAATTTGACCTGAAAACTAGAAACATGATGAGAAGATGTTTATTGGCAAAAATTCATACAATATAACTATGGAAACTAAGCAAGAATAGATCCTAAACATGCAAGTACAACTGGTATCAATTTTTCCAACTAAAAATATAACACTAGCAATTGCATGGAAAGGCAAAAACAGTGTTTTGTGGTAGCAAGTATGCCTTGGTCTCAGCTCATGGTCCCAAGGAGGGAGAGATAAGATCAAGGATTGCTTGATGGCCTTTTTTCAAATCTTTTCCTTTACCAAACTGTCAAATCAACCTGAATTATGAAAAGCTATTTTAATCATCAAAAACAACCTAAGTAACAAAGTAAGATTTTAACCTAAATAACAAAAATTATTCTATGAATGTAGCAAAGACACATAAAAGTACACAAAGGAGGTACTGGAACTTGGGTTGGGCCCAACCCTAATAGCTACAGCCTCCTAAGAAAGATTAGAGCTGGTGCAAAGCTGGATTCATCTTTATTGATCAAAAAAATAGTTACATCCCAAAAACTGTCTACAAGAAAAAGCTCAAAAATGTGTTGATACAACGCTGCACTAAAATGCGAAAATAGGCTAACAAAATGACTAACCTACTGACTAAAATATAACTACAATCTATCTAAAATTTGACTAACTGAACTAAGGCCCTAAGCCTTCTTATTTATAAAAATTGAGGACCCCAACAGTCCTCCTAAACTTTAGGAACTCGGCTGTCAAAACTTGCAGTTAACAACAGCTTCACTAGCCCCACTCAGCTGCCCTTGTTATCATTGATGTGGTAGCCCTTGAACTCCGAGATTCTGGTGGAGAATTTGAGGTAAGGGCTCATAAATGAAGGGGACACCCTCCTACAAATCCTCTCCCTTGTTCTTCCACGAATTTTGGCTGCCAAGTGCTCATTAAACCTTTGATTTTGTCTCAAAATCGACCAAAACTCTGCATAAAGCACACATTAGACTTTTTGGCATAATGATTAATCTAATTCACTCTATTAACATAAATATAATAAAATACATACAATAAACTAATGATAATGGTGGATTAAGTCGAATTAGGAGGCTGAATGAGCTCATATAATTACCCATTTCTGGGGCTCATCACCCAACATAAATGGATCCTCACTGCCACAGATTATTTCACAAAATGGATAGATGCCCTACCTTCAAAGCAAGCCACTAACACTGTTATCATAACCTTCCTTGAAACCAACATTCTATCAAGATTTGGATGTCCAACTAAGCTCATTACTGATAATGCAACAACCGTTAAATCCAAGACAATGATAGATTTTTGCAACAAGTATTATATAACCCTGGGCCATTCCACAACCTATTATCCTCAAGGAAATGGACTGGAAGAATCCTCAAACAAAATTATGGTGAACATCATCAAAAATTTGTTAGAGTGTTGGGTTGTGTTATATTATTTCCACCACTAGCCCACGTAGTTAATTGGGGGGTTAGAGAGGGGCCGGAGCCCGCCTTTGTTGCACCGATTGGGTAGCAGGGGGTTCAAAGGGGGTTTGAGGCATACACGTAACCCCACTTTATGGGGTTCGGCATAACACCCCAGAAAATTTTGGTTTTGGACCCTATGTTAGGTTGGGAAAAACCACCTATGGTTTTGTGCATGATTTTCGAACATGTTTTTGGACGCGATGGTTTTCGTTCCATGGTATTGGACGCGATGGTTTTCCATCCATGGTATTATATGCTTCGGCATGTATAAATATGTTTATAACATTGAAAGGAACATAAAGAAGAATCAAGCTGATAGTCCCAGTTTTGGGATCCAAGGGAAAATCTCTGTGTATATGTGTTTTATGTGTTATGCTCTCGCATTTTTTTATTTTCTGTGTTTTAGAATTCATATGCAGGTAATTTATGTACGGGGTTCAAACCTACATTTAGTATCTGAGCAGTTTTGGCTTCAAGGGGATGCCTTTGTTGCTGAGGGGTTTTGCTCGGGCCTGTGGTAGACCCTGTTCAGTGGGAGATCTGCGAGATCGATTTTGGTGGTGAAAGAAGATGGCGAGCAGTGGAAAGATAGAGATCAATAAATTTAATGGTCAGAGTTTTAGTTGTGGAAACTCAAGATGCAGGATCTGTTGGTGGATAGAGATCAGTGGATCACAGTAGATTCGGGTACTAAACCAATGGGAGTGTTTGATGAACAATGGAAGAAGTTGGAATGGAAGGCAAAGAGCAAAAAACAATTATGTGTCTCAGATTTAGTATTACTAAATGTATCAGGGCAAGCTACGACAAAGGCTTTGTGGGACAAGTTAGGGACTTTGTACGAATCTAAGTCTCTGGTGAATAAACTGTTCCTGCGAAAGAAGTTGTATAACCTGAGGATGAAAGATGGAGACTTGGTAACAAAGAATTTTAACACATTTAATACTGTGGTAAGTTAGTTAGCATCTGTTGATATTAAAATTTCATATGAAGATAAGTGCATTAGTTTGTTGTGTTCTCTACCAGATTCGTGGGATAGTTTGGTTATTGCAATAGGTAGCTATGCAATTGCCTTGCAATTTGATGAAATAGTCTCATCCTTGTTAACGGAGGAGATGAGACAGAAAAATATGGAGAGCCAGAATGGTGATGCCTTGTTTGTACGGGGACGGTCCCAGA
>APFE030660388.1:32381-46925 GCA_000404065.3 Pinus taeda | reverse complement strand
ATGATTGTTAATACTCCTTTATTTTGGTCTTTGTATTTTGATGGCTCCAAGTCTAGTGAAGGCTTAGGAGCAGGATGCATCTTGGTTAGTCCACATGGGGAAAAGACAATGTTGTCTTGCAGATTAGAATTTGAGTGCACTAACAACACAGCCGAATATGAAGCCCTAGTTCAGGGATTATATAAAGCAATCGGCCTTAAAGTGCAATATCTAAAGTATTCGGCGATTCTGAAATTATTGTTAAACAGGTTAGGAACGCAATTCATTGCCTTTCCAATCACCTTAAACACTACCAATCGCTAGTGCAAGACCTTACCTCAAATTTTTTAGCATTTAACATTTCCTCCATCCCTAGGTCCTAGAACTCGGCTGCCGACCTACTAGCCAATGTAGCCTCCAGGCTTCTACCTTCTGAAGACTACAGCCCTGATAGGTTTTCCGTAGAGTTGATTTTTAGACCTTCAATTCCTGATAACATCACTAATTGGAGAGTATTTAATCATGATGATGATATCTTACAATTCTTAACTTTTGAGAAGTCTTATGACAACCAAATCATTGAAGAGGATGAGAATGACTCCCAAATAAAGGAAACACCTCAAGAAAATGCAATTCCCAAGCCTGTGGTAAAGCTAGAAGATCTTTATGATATAAAGGACAGGTTCAAACCTGTAACTAATACAAAAATCCAAAGCTCTACCCTAAGGTTTGAGTTGATAAATTTGGGTACTGAGCAAGCTCCTCAAAATGTGAATTTAGGATTAGGACTTTCTGTACAAGAGAAAGAAGCATTCATTAAACTATTAAGGAAAAATAAACAAGTTTTTGCTTGGAAATATGATGACTTAAAGACTTATGACACATCTATTATCCAACATACTATTCCAATGCTTCCAGATCAAAAACCGATTCAGTAGAAGTTAAGAAAAATACACCCAAATTTGGAAAGCCAGATAAAATCGGAGCTTAACAAACTCCTTAAAGCCAAGATTATCTTTCCAGTCCGACATTTCAACTAGGTTTCTAATATGGTGCCTGTCAGGAAGAAGAATGGCGACATTTGAATTTGTATTGATTTCAGGAATTTGAACAGAGCAAGCTTGAAAGACAATTTCCCATTACCTACTATGGAGCAAATACTTCAATCAGTGGCAGGTTCTGAATTGATGTCCTTTCTAGATGGTTTCTTAGGTTACAACCAAGTTCTGGTTCATCCTGATGACCAGCTTAAAACTACATTTAGAACAAAATGGGGAACATATGCATATCAAAAGATGCCTTTCGGACTTATAAATGCAGGAGCGACGTTCCAAAGAGCTATGGATACAGCGTTTAGGGGATTGATTAATCGGTCAGTAGTCATCTACCTAGACGATATAACTGTATTTTCTAAAGAGAGGTCTAATCATTTACATGACTTGAACCAAATTTTCCAACGCTGTAAAAGATATGGTATCTCTCTTAACCCCAAAAAGTCATTCTTTGCTCTTGATCAAGGTAAACTCTTGGGTTTTGTTGTGTCTCGCGATTGCATTTATATTGATCCTGATCGGATCAAAGAAATTTCTGAAATCCCATTCCCTCACAATAAGAAATCGATGCAGTCATTTCTAGGCCAGATTAATTTTGTTAAAAGATTTGTACCAGATTTTTCTCACATTATTTTGCCCCTCCAAACAATGATTAAGAAAAATGAAGTCTTTAAGTGGGGATCAGTAGAAAAAGAAGCTTTTGATTTCATAAAGCAATCCATAATCAACGCCCCCTCCTTAAATACTCCAAATTTCTCTAATCATTTCACATTGTATACTATCGCATCCGACTCTTCATATGCTGCAGTACTCACGCAAGTAAATGATCATAATTTGGAGGCACCCATCTCATTTTTTAGCTCAAATCTTCAGGGTGCCAAATTAAATTACTCCAATGTGGAAAAACAAGCCTTTGTTGTGTTTAAAGCAGTCAAGCATTATAGACCCTTCCTTCTGAAAACCCACACTAAAGTAATAGTTCCTTTCCCAGCCGTAAGGCAACTGTTAATACAAAAAGAACTGGGTGAAAAAAGGGCTAATTGGGTCACAACGCTTCAAGAGTATGACTTAGAAATTAGGCTAGCAAAGATTGTTAGAGGCCAAGGTTTTTGCAGGATATTGGCAGGAGCTTCCAACATTCCCGAATCAAGCGATACAACTCCAACTGAAGAAATCAATCAGATAAGTGTCACTGATTCTGAATCTCAATATGCAGATTTACTATTTTATTTAAAAAATGGTTATGCCCCCCCCAAATTTATCTTACAAAAGCAAAAGGGCCATCAGGTTAAAAGCAAAGAGTTTTACAATTATTGATGATGTGCTTTTTAAGAAGAACTATGATTCTATTTTACTAAGATGCCTTGAGAAACCTGAAGCCCAAAAGGTTTTGCAGGAGTTACATGATGGACCGGCAGGAGGACATTTTGGAGCTGACACAACAACTCATAAGATCATTCATGCTGGATATTATTGGCCAACTCTATTTAGAGATGTCCACGAGTATGTAAGGAAATGCCTCAATTACCAAACTTCTAGTGGAAGACAATGAAAACCGACTTTCCCTTTGCAACCAGTCAACATTGAACAACCATTTGAACAATGGGGATTGGATATCATTGGGGAAATCAATCCACCTTCTTCCAAGCAGCATAAGTATATTCTTACTGCTACCGACTATTTCACAAAATGGGTTGAGGCAATCCCTTTGAAGACAACAAATTCTGAAGCAATCATTGAATTCATAGATCAATTCATCATTACCAGGTTTGGTGTCCCAACTGCTCTTGTTTTTGATAATGCTTCTTATTTCTCAGACAATGCTATGTTTGATTTTGCTATCCAGAGAGGATTTAAGTTAAAGTATTCTGCTAATTACTATCCCCAGGGTAATGGTTTAGCAGAGTCCACTAATAAGAATCTAATCAAAATCATAAAACGAACAATCGAACAAAATCATAGAAATTGGCACAAATCCTTAGTGTTTGCATTATGGGCTGATAGGATAACACAGAAAGCTTCTATAGGAACCTCTCCGTTCAATCTTGTGTATGGAAAAGAAGCAATACTGCCAACAAATCTTGTTCTTCCTTCTTTAGCCCTAGTGCAGTTTATTGAAGAAGCTCCTTCCTCTTCTATTCAGCTTAGATATGATCAAATATTAAAACTAGAAGAAGAAAGGGAAAAAGACAAAGATACCCATGCCAAACATCATCAAATCATCAAAGCAGCTTTTGATTCTGTCTCATCAGGTTCTAAACAATTCCAAGTCGGTGACTTAGTTCTGAAATGGGACAAAGCCCATGAGGACAAGGGCAAACACACCAAGTTCCAAAAGTTGTGGCTTGGACCATTTCAGATTTGTGAAAAGATAGGCCATTCAACCTTTGTATTGCAAGATTTAACAGGTTTGAGGGAGTCTCTCCCTGTTAATGGCCTCATCCTAAAAAAGTTCTTTAATTGAGGAGGTAACCCCTTCTCCTTTCATTTCCATAGGATTTTATAGTTTGTAGGATTTTTAGGAAATAAAGTTTAAAGGCATCTTCCATTGACCTTTTCCTATGTTTGAAGAGTTGTCTCACAGAAGTATCATGATTATTTGCTTTAAAACAATAGAACTTTTAACCGAAGGGGATAACTTTTGGGAAATTAGGTATCATTGTATTCTGAAACCACAATTTAAATTTGTTGAACTCCTCCTAAAGCATAGAAGTAATGTAATTCATTTTCTGTTTTCAAATTGGTCTTAAAAGGTTATCAATATCAAAGATAGAAGTCAATTCAATATCAGCATCTTCAACTCTTAAACTGTCATCCATTGACTCTTAAGGAAAAGATTGTTCACCCCATTCATTAAAGTTTATGATTGTTTAGAGTGTAATTCTAAAATATAAGATATTAAAGATAAGATGTCTTATTACAAGCCTGCTTACCATGTTCGTAGGGAAATAACTTAACTGACATTACCAATACTGCATACCAAAACAGGGTAATGGCTTGAAATTTCAAGACAAGGAGTCTCATCACGAGCTAGCTTGTTCAGTTAGACTACTACCAGTGAGTGGCATTGTCAACAGCTGGCCACCAAACCAGGGCAATGGCTTTTCTATCCTGTCAATGACAAAAAAAAAAAGGAAAGATGAACAAAATATGAAAACATGTTTTGAATTCATTCTAATAATCACACTCTTAATTGGATGGGACAATGGACAATTACATGGTTAAAAGGTATCCCTGTCGAGACTATAAACGTTTGCTAGCAGCAGAGGCTCTACCTATGACAGACGAGTTTACTATAAAGGCTAATTTGGAGATATTTTTCTATTTTTATCATTATAAACCAATAAAGGCCTATTTGAGACTTAAAATGTACTTACTTCAAGTTAGCAAGGGGAGGAAGTTAGCAAAATTACTTTCATGATATTCAGAATGCATAAATATCTAGTTATATCAGAATTTTCCCTTATAGTTGAAACTCTATTTTCAAAAAAGTTTAAGTACTTTTGATTTTTCCAGAGATAATTGGTTCTTCCAGTGAATCGCCAATTGTTGTGCTGTACAAACAACCCCCCATTTCATGTCATTTTTATTCATAAAACATTAAACTATGGAATGGGTCCCTTTAGAATAAAGTTGATATCAATACTTTTATTTAACAAAAAATCCGATAACCAAATGAGCGCTTTACAAAACCCTTTTTAAACAATACCCATTTAAAGAAATAAAGCGAATCTTGGTCATTGCGATAAAGCGATCGCAAGATCGCATATCGCAATGACATAAGGGACATATAAAATGGCACAAGGCTTTCCGCCGATGCGATATCACATTCGGTGATCGGCGATATCCAATGCACAACCAAAAGCGCCCCATTCCACTTACCCCGATGCGATGCGCAATCGGCGTTCGGCGATCGGCGGGTTACCTTCGCTTAAGTCTCAACGCACATAAAGCTTTTCACCGATGCGATATCGCATTCGGCGATCGGCGGTACCCGATATACATTGTTAAGGCGCGTTTGTTATGCCCCGATGCGATGCGATAAGGCACAGTTTTCAATATAAAGCTGTTAAAGTGATTGGAAAGCTCAATTTATTCATATTTAAGGCATAATCGCTTCCACTCAACCGCCAATACGTCCATTGCATGCTTAAGGAGATTTCTAGACCGAATAATGATATAATGGGCATTTATAGGGTGGCAGGTTTTATACGGCCAATTAATGGAATCATGTCTTAAAATCTTCCCATGGATTGTCTCTGCACCTGTTTTAAAAGCTGAATATATTGCTGCACATCTATTCATTTGTTATCAATTGCAAGATTTTATCGCTATCTCTCTGTGTTACGCATAACTTCTTCTCTGTGCAGAATTCATTCATAGACAGGAGTTCGAGCATGATGGGTAAGAAATCTAAGAAGACTGTAGGTGCTTCCAATCCACCAGTCGCAGGGCAAGCTTTTGCAAATAAGAAGAAAGGCTTAATATCCGACACTACATGCACAGGCCTTACCATAGTGACTTGGCAAGGAACTTATGACTTAATTGAAGCTGAGAAATCAAAGCAGACGGTAACAGAAGCCACCGCGGATTCATTTCGGAAGTCTGATTTCACTCTTAAAGATTTGGCCGACTCCTTCCTTCACAGGATAGCAGCCAGGGAGCAAATTCTCCCATACACAGACGTTGTGCGATGGGCGATTGAGGAAATCCCCATCATGGACAGAACTTTTAGCACCAGAGATGGCAGGATTTTCAGATCCTTCAAGGCAGAAGACTTAAGGCAAATGTATCATTTGCCTGAGCCAGAGAAGATATACAACAACGCCTTCCTGGAGAAATTTGCAAGCGAAAATGACATTGAATCCGAGCCTATCAAGGATTGGAGGCAAAATCCGAACAAGCACAAGCATGAATCTTCCGGTAAGTATTCAGTTGATTCTCTGGCTTCTCCTTATCGTTATGCGGGTATAATGATGTGTAGGCTATGGGGTTTACACGATTTGGCTAGTTTTACTATAGAAATGGTCCCTCTCATGGAGGCGGCAGTTAACAGTATAATTATGGACTGGGCTACTATCCTTTCAGATAAACTAGTAATAGCTGTTCGGGATTTTAGAAATAAGACTGTGGTCACTGAAAGGAAAATCCCACCATTTTACTACAGTGCATATATCTTAGACACATTATGTTTCAATTCTGAATTCCCTATTCTTGGTTGGAGGTGGACTGCACAGGACCCCTCGCCTATTCATACATATCATCGAAAGTTGTGGAAGTCTTCTTATAAAAACCACCTGTATCAAATCTGTAACGGATTTATGGTTCCCATTTATTACTCCATTTTTGATAAACCCATTTCAAAGATTTCCTATCAAGCTTCCTTTGATTTACCATCAGTGGCTAGTTGGTTTGGAGAAGAGCATTTTACTTATATCAGAGTTTACGGCAGTCAAGCCAACCCACATGTTCTCCCTTTATATGTTCCTGATAAATTATTAGCAAGAGAAATTGCATATCAGATTACGGCTGAGAGTACTACACAGACTCTCAAAAAGGAAAAGAAAAGAGGCTGGCCAACTTTTCCCTTAAGGTGTGGTGTATTTACCCTACATGATCTCAAACATGCGGAAAAGGAAGCCACAAAGATTCAACCTTTATCTCTGGCTACAATCCCAAACAGGGCATTTGATCCTAAGTTAGTTGCTTATGCCGCATTAGAACACGCCAAATTAGCAACGTTTGATCATCAGGAAGATATGTTTGATGATCTGTTCGTTTCAATTGAAACAATAGGTCAGGCTAAGCAACTCGCTAAGATGAAATATAATGATGAAGGGTTGACTGAATTCAATAAACTTAGAGAGCAGAGGTTGCAAACTCTGCCTCTAGATTTATTAGTGACAACCCCAGTGACATCATCAAGCGAGCCTGGTCGACAACAGACAAAGGAACCTCCTGCTATAACGAAAGATCATAATAAAGAGCAGGAGGAACAACAAAGGAAAGAACAAGAAGAAAAGCAGAGGAAAGAACAAGAAGAAAAGCAGAGGAAGGAGCAGGAAGAACGGCTAAAGAAAGAGCACGAGGATAAACAGCAGAGGGAACATGCAGAGCAACAGAAGAAAAAACCAGAACAAGTACAGAAGGAGCCTCAAACCGAAAAAGAGCAACAGACCACCACTGATGCCAATGTAAATACTACCACAGACCCCAAATTGCTCCAGGAGTGGCAGCAATTTGATTCTATCATCAGTGGAGGAAAAGGCTCAAAAGATACAGGCATTTCTAAGACCAGCGACATGCGAGACTATACTTCATCTCAGGTTCTAAGTGGAACCAGCGGCACACCCAGTTCTAAGAAAGTCGAGCTAATTCGAAAAGACCCCACCGAACAAATCATTCTACAAATAGAAGATATTCCTCCATTGGATGTTTTCTACAGCCCAAGGCATAGAGCAGTGGTAAAGCGATCAAGGAAGAGACGAAGGATTGATCAACCTTCTATCTTTCTAGAACAAACGGTCACGGGTAATGTAGTATGGAAGGAGAAATTGGACCCCTCCGATGATCTAACTAAATTGTCACAATATGCTGGAGCCTATTCAGCTGCAACAATCGAAAAAGCATCAGAGGTAAGCCTTTTATTAAAGAATAAAGACCAAGAAATCTCCACATTACAGACGGAATTGGCAGAAATGAAGCAAAAGGCCGCACAAGCAGAGGAGCAGTTGCTGACACAACAGCAAATGAATAATCAATTAACTCAGCAATTGGAATCAGAGAAGCAAAGGATCAACCAGGATGCGATCCAGAAGCAGAATGAATTAACGGAGGCATTGGAATAGTTGAAAACAGCGAACGAGCAAATGGTGAAAACCAAGGATGAGCAAATCGCTCAAATGACATCTCAGCTAGAAAAGATAAACGGAGCTTCGCAGGTGACAGAGTTCAGAAAAGAAGCATCATTGATAAACAATGCGCTAATATCTCAAATTAAACTCTTGTGTCAATAGATCGCTCAAGCGGAGCCACTCTGCGGATTAACTTTGTCTATAAATGAACAGGTAGAGAAAGCCAGGGATGATTTAAATCAAGCTGATGAGGCCATTACTGCACATATTGAATGGAAAGATTTGGAGCAGGGAAAAGCAACTAATTTGCCCAAGATACTTGAAGTACATAAAGATATACTTTTCACAGAATGGCATAGTCAGGTGTTGAAAGCAGAGAGAGCAGCGTCAAGGTGTAGATCAACTTCTAGCAATTTAGTTGATTTAGTTAACAACACTCTCTATATGGAAAATATGATTTCCCAGTGCACACCAGGAAAGATTACAACAACAAATGCATTGGAACAATCATGTTATCCTGAGTTAGAAGAAAGAGGAATATTAATCGCCGGGATTAATAGTTTAAACTTGGAAGCGTATTGGCACTTCCTAGTTAAACCGCATGCACAAAGAGCCGCCCCGAAGTGTTTAACAGATGCCATCGGGTGTATGATCCCCGATATTCAAGATGCCACATATGCTGCCCAGCTCAGTTCGTGCCTCAACAAACCTCCGGAAATTGAGCCAATGCTTGCAATTAATCAGCTCAGATTCAAAGGAAAACAGCCGACTCAATGAATCACCCTCTAGCTCGCCAGATCGCTAGCCAAAATAGGAACAAAAGTTATTGATATCAGTTTAATAGCATTTCTGTTTAGTAGATATTTAGATTAGTATTGTATTTATAGACCCTTTCATGTTTTTAGAAAGGGTCGTAAAATTTTGTAAGAGACTTAACAGACTGGAGTTTGCACTACTGTGCTTCAGCCAATATTCTTTTATGAAACTGGACCACTTGTTCTTAATTTGATGAGAAAGCTTCTTTATGCAATTGTGCACTATTGTCGTTGATTGAAGAATGTTTTTTGCGTTAAAGGAAGAACTGCACATAGCGATTGATATCTGGTAGTGTCACGTAGCTCATATGGTATTTCTATCTATATCTGAAGTCATTCTGCTTATATGAATTGTTATGTAATTATTTTGCTATCATTGATTGTATGCATGCACTATAACAGCAAATCTTACTCATTCCACTATTGGATGTTTAGTGATATGCTTTCGCTTTTAATCATGTATATGATAATGATATAAATGTATAGAGTGTGGTAATTTCGCTTCCATCGCTCTGCTTAACTATTTAGGCACAGCAATCTCAAATGATTTAATATCTATGTTTTGAGGATACAGTCATCTATATGCTTGTCTTTTAGACATAGAACATCAAACGCTACACTTTAGAGCTCAATAGATTCCCGGGATAGTTTCATATCTTTATATTTTTGTCAATAGTTTTAGTCTTACGCTTATCGCTAGTATAGTCTATAAACCATTCATTCATCCCAATTATCTATTTCTGGGAAACTAGTCCCATTATCCCCAGTTGGAGCCACTACCCCAAACGGAAAAGGAGATATACTAAGGTTCGGACCGGGTGGTTTCCCCAATGTTGTTGCAGCGATTTTCGAGGCATCAACACCTATTTGGAGGTGCAATTAGTTAGATGAGTAAGAAACAATCTGTAGTGGCACTATCAACTATAGAGGCAGAATACATGGCATCCACTCATGCAAGGAAGGAAGCAGTTTGGTTGTAAAGATTATGTTCAAGTATGGGGTTAGTACAGGGAGCTATAAAGATAGACTATGACAATGAAAGCGCAATTTTCTTGGCAAAGAACCCCATATATCATTCAAAGACAAAGCACATTGATGTTCAGTATCACTTTGTGATGGATATGATAGAAGACAAAAAGGTGTTGTTGGTAAAGGTGGACACTTTGAAGAATACTGCAGACACATTGAAAAAATCTGTGAGCTTTGAGAATTTCTCTTGGTGTAGAGAAACAACGGGCATTTCAGGGTTGAAAAAATGAATAAGCTTTCTTGTAGCCCCCTGTGGAAAGAAAACAACAAGTGGGAGAATGTTGGGTTGTGTTATATTCTTTCCACGACTAGCCCACGTAGTTAACTGGGGGGTTAGAGGCGGGGTAGATCCCCCCTTCGTTGCACTGATTGGCTAGTGCAGGGGGGTCACAGGGGGTTTGAGGCATGCTTGTAACCCCACTTTATGGGGTTTGGGGCAGCGCCCTAGAAAATTTTGATTTTGGACCCTATGTTAGGTTGGGCAAACCCACCTATGGTTTTGTGCATGATTTTCGCACATGTTTTTGGACGCGATGGTTTTTGTTCCATGGTATTGGACGTGATGGTTTTCAATCCATGGTATTAGATGCTTCGGCATGTATAAATATGTATTATAACATTGAAAGGAAAATAATGAAAAATAACGCTGGTAGTCCCGATTTTGGGATCCAGGGGAAAATCTCTGTGTATATGTGTTTTATGTGTTATGCTCTCGCATTGTTTATTTTCTCTGTTCTAGAATTCGTATGCAGGTAATTTTTGTATGGGGTTCAAACTTACATAGAGGATAATAAGAAAACATGGAACAAAAAGCTAGTCAATGCTTTATGGGTAGACAGACTAACCACTAAAAAATCAATTGGTACATCTCCTTACTAACTAGTGTATGGAATGGAAGCTATTTTTTCATTCTCCTTGGGAACACCAGTAATGAAGCTGATTCAAGAGTTGTAGGTTGAACCAAATAGTATCCAAAGAAGAATCAACCAAACAATTCATCTTTAACAAACCAGGGAGGAGGTATATATCAGGTCTCAAGTTGTGCAGGAAATGACTAAAAAGAATTTTGATAAGAGAACCAAGGCTGAAGATTTTTACCTTGGTGACAAAGTCCTAAAATGGGATTCAAGGAGGGAAGATAAAGGTAAACATGGGAAATTTGATTTCCTATGGAAAGGGCCCATATGTCATTTATGCTTTCAGAGGTAATAATGCTTCCTTCCTAAGAGAAATGGATGGGACAGAAGCAGAAGGTGTATCAGTGAATGATAGAATGCTCAAACACTAGTTTGAACCTAACTAGTGATTTTTACTTCCCATTGTACATATTTCATTTTTCTTCAAAAAGTTTAGTCTAGATTGCATGGTGATTTTTGAAGTTGAAGCCCGAAGAGAAGGCCCTAAGCTTTAAGGATTCACTGCCATAAGTATCAATAATGTAGAGGCATAGAGGATAATTTTGCAAGGTAACATCAACAACAATTCAAAGGCTACTGATCTACAAAGTTCTTGACATTTCACCAGGAAATGCCATCCCCAAGTGGAGCCACTATTAGGTTCCTATACGAATAGGAGTCATAATTTTGATTGACCAAGGTTAAGCCTTGTAATATTATAAATACCTTTGCTTTCTACAAATGTGTTCCATATTAAAAAATTAAAAAATGTAAACAGGGTATGTCCCCAAAGAATAATCAAAGGACAAAAAGAATGAAAAGGTCAAAACAAAAAATGAAATATATGAACCCCAAAAGACAAAAAGATACCATGAAAGTGTGCAAGTCAAAATTCCACTACTATTTACCTTTTTTGCATAATAAATGATTGTGTACAGATTGTTACTTATGCCACAATCCATGATAATCAAAATGTTTAAACTTGGCTATTTCATGCTTTGAATTTTATGTTCATATGTAGTGAATAAATCTGACCAAACAGTGTAATCTTGGTAGATCATTAGATAGGTAGAGTGAATAAATGGAGCTCATTAGTTTAATCTGAGCCCTTGGATGATATAAGGTTAGAATTAGATAGTTTATTTTGTAAAGAAAAAAAAAATATTGATAATGGTTTACTAGCCTAAATGCACCCAAATAAAGTGAAAGAAAAATTGGCAGGATGAGTAAGTGGGTAAGTAGTAGAAAGGTTGCAGAAATATCATGTCATTTGATACAAAAGGCACTTATGTCATTGTTCCAAATGAATCATTTAAATATGCATAAGCGGTAAACAAAACAAAATCAATGGTTCACAATTTGGTTTACTTAACATCCCCTCATTCATTTTAACCCCTATGACACTCACTAACTTCCCTTTCATAATAAAAATTTTAATACCTATAGTCTTTCAAGTCAAAAAGGCTCAGAGCATTTCTTTGAATTCTAGTGGAACTGGACCCTTGGCTTGATGACTTAAGAAGGAAAGGTGTTAAATTGCCTTATAATTCATTCACCCCCCTCACCAAACCCATTTTCCTAAGGTTAAGTTCTCTTGCCTAGGAAAACCCCTTTATAAACATGTTTTATACAAAAACCCACCAAATACATTTATCCTAAAGTACTAAGGGTATGGAATGCTCATAACATTTCATACACCTAAGCACAATACCCCTCCCACTCATTTCATTTCATATTAAATTTTTAATTAAATATATAAAACTCCCGATAAACCCATTGTCACGTATATATTTAACTTCTTTATATAAATGAACCCCACCCCTTAGTTTATTTATAAACTATATTACTACCCCATATCCCACAAATATATTAAATCCCACCCTTAATCCTTAATTCCATGTTAAAGAGTCGCTGATGAGATTAAGCTCCAAATTAATCCCATACCGCGGTGATTAGACCCATGGGCCCCCCGAAAGATTTTTATCTAAATCGTTGCACAACTTCACCTCCTGATCACCATACGATCTCCCTCCCCCTCATCCAATGACTCACATCCATATCGGGCCGACCCGACGTACGCCCTTTACTAGCTCGATAAGGTGGTTTTCCTCCCAACCCCCTATGCTACGTGTCAATCAATGAATGGGATTGAGTGACCCCTCTCGAATACCACCCACACCACAAAAGCGGTGAAATGGACCTCCCAAACCACTTCCCCCTTTCAACTGAAAAAAGTCACTACTCATCAATCAATGAACCCGCCAAAATTAATCGTTTTCACTATAAAAGCCCGTTTACCCCTCTTTTCACTCTTTTCGTGCAATTGTTATTGAGAATTTAGAAAAGCCTTTGAAACCCTTGCAAACAAGGAAATTGCTCACTGAGCTCCGCCATTACTCTAGAGATGGTGTAGATAACCCAGCTTATTCATCCATCCATACCGGTACTGTATGAACCTCTGTAGCCACCATCAACCACCCGTTTACAATAATTTCGCCCAAATTCCAAGTATTTAACCATGGAATTCCAACTCCATTGTCAAATTCCAAGTCATTTCACCCTCGTGGAACTGTTAGCTAAGTAAAAATTATCAAATTTACCTAAATTTTAACACTGTGAACCATAAACAAATGCAAAACCTCCAGTGCCCTAAAAACTCTGAATCACCCCCCACACTCAAATCCACAAGAACTGAGTATGGTTGCCCCAATTGCAATGGATGTAAGGCCCATCACTACACCTCATTTAGACCTAGGCCACCTTCCTTTAGCTGATAAAGATTTCCAAATAAAAGATACCTCTACCCAAGAGTCCCCACTCAAAGTACACTTCCAAAGTACGGACAGGTTCCTAAACCATGCTGACGAAATTGGCCTTTGGGAGTCAAATTTTCCCAAGTACTAGTTCCCCCAAGTCCACATTTTTCCTAAGATTGTTCATACGTGCTATGCTGCTACATCTCCAGCCACAGAACTATCATGTCTCATGACTAGAAGGCCCTTTTCACCATCACTGCTGAGTCTATTAATGAAATGTTGCAGCTCCAACCAAGGCCAAACCTAACCCCACTCTCAACTGGAGACTTGTTGGACCTATATCCCAAACTTAGCTCTGCAAAATTGGCCCAACTGTTCTATATAGTCATATTTGGGCACTGCAACCCCAATCACATATGTCCATAAACCAAGGGCTTCTGAGTCCCTAAAAGTGTTGTTTCATGCCCTAAAGGAACAAGGTTAGTTGATTACATCATGTCTTAGAAGTTCTCCATAGAAAACTACTCAGAACTGGTCAAAACTAGACCATACAGACTGCTCAGTCAGAGGGTACGATGCATCTCACCTGCTCAGTGCAAAAAGTATGATGCATACTAGAAATCCCTTCTATAGGGTGCGATGGGCAAGATTAGACAAATGCCAGAGACAGTTTGCAAGGTGGATGATCATGGAATCTTCCAGAAACTTCTCCTGTGACACTTGCTTCTTTGAATCCGCCTAGGGATGAGTAAGAGAACATCAATCTCCAAGTGGAATCAAGAACTATTAGAGAGAAGACACTAATCAAAATCCCAGAAGCTGACTCACCCCCTTGCAATCATCTATATATGGATCCCTCATCCCAGAGATCCAAAGGCTAGAATCTTGTATCTTGTAAGGAAGTGTTGTTGGTTTCTTGGTGGAATATCATAGTGTTGGGTGATCTAAGCTTTTCATGAGGTGAAGAAGGGCTTTCATGTTGAGAGAATGATGCTGGGTCAGATAAATGGGTTGTAATCCTCTCTTCTAATCTCTATATCAATAAAGCTATTCAAGTTTTACTCCACATTCTTGTATGTTTGCTAATATATGCATGTGTGTGGTTAATATATATCTGGTCCTATATTGTTTACGATTGTAGATCTCTACACTTTGAACGTATT
>APFE030660388.1:0-32361 GCA_000404065.3 Pinus taeda | reverse complement strand
TTCCACTGTCGCTAGGCTCGCTAAAATATAGCGACAAGTTTGCCCGAAGGGTGGATTATAGAACAAGCATATGTTATCCTCCTCAAGCTTGACAAAAATAAAGAGGTACTGGTCAGCAATGACTGGGGAAAATTGGGAAGAAACTTGAAGAAACTTTATTGGTAGCAAGTCACTCTTGAATATGACACTTTCCTTCCGCATCCATGCCGGGTTGGGTTGTTCCATTCACTGGTCATCACCATTGGTCCATCGTACCATCCATGTTTGGGGTTAATGCTACCAATCCATTTCAGTGTCACCGATATGTTCAAGAGAAGTCGATCAGAGAATTCACCAACCCAGCTTGTGTCACACCCACTACAATACCTTCACGCTTCATTCTTTCATGACCGCCACCCTAAGCCCTGTATCATCAGATCATTTTCACCTCCACAAAATCATTTGCTCTGTTCTATGTCGTAGATGTGGGATTCATTAAGGCCCTCCCGCGACGGGTCACTTCTTGTCGATGAAAGCTCATTATCCAAGAAGTTGACCTAGGAACAACCCTTTCAGTACTTTGAAGCTTGCATGCCTCAATGGCAAGTTTCTCACTTGTGGCGACAAGTTTACATCAATGGCCTTTGACCGAAAGATTTTGCATGGTGTTCGATGCGAAGTCCCATTTTCACACCACGTGAATTGTACTGTAGTACCTTGAGGGTCATCATCATTATCAATGATTCCTCTCGCGCCTGTTAACAACTTACATCATTGGCTGGTAATCAGGCGATGTCTTTCCATGTTCGACTCCAGAACATTTTTCACATGGATCGACTTGTACTCCGGGCAAAGATTGGACTAGTTTGAAGACCCTGGATCTAGTTTCATCCATCCGGGCTATGATATATTCAAGAAAATAAAGACATCAAATTTACATCAATGCTGCACAGATGATCATCTGAATCAAAGGATGATGGCTCTATCAGAATCATCAGTCTACCACACAGACGGTTGTCTATCCTATGTACATGAAAATGAATTTATAAAGCTGAGCATGGGAATTCCTGCCTCAGCTATATCATGAAAATGTTATGAAGGTAATGTATTGTATTGTATCTTATTACAGGTCACCTTCCAGTTCGAAGAACCTCGGATCCTCATGATAAAGCATTTCACCCGACATCAAAGATCTACGACCTCATGCTTTAGGGGGCAACTGTTATAGACATATTTGGGCACTGTAACCCCAATCACATATGTCCATAAACCAAGGGCTTCTGAGTCCCTAAAAGCATTGTTTCATACCCTAAAGGAACAAGGTCAGCTGATTACATCATCTACCAGAAGTTCTCCATAAAAAACTACTCAGAACTGGTCAAAACTGGATCATCTCACTTGCTCCATGGTCAGGGTGTGATGCATCGCACCTACTACAAACAGGAGGTGCGATGCATACTGTAACGTCCTTCTATAGGGTGCGATGAGTGAGAATAGACAAATGGCAAAGACAGTTTTCTAAGTGGATGATCAAGGAATCTTCTAGAAACTTCTCATATGACACTTGCCTCTCAGAATTCGCCCAGGGATGAGTAAGAGATCAATGAAATCTCCAAGTGGAACCAAGAACTATCAGTGGAATGACACTAATCAAAAACCCAAAGCTGAATCACACCTCTGCAAATATCTATATATGGATCCCTCATCTTAGAGATCTAGAGGTTAAAGGCTGGAATCTTGTATCTTGTAAGGAAGTGTTGTTGGTTTCCTGGTGGAACATCATAGTGTTGGGTGATCTAAGATTTTCATGAGGTGAAGAAGGGCTCTCATGCTAGGAGGATGACGCTGGGTCAGATCAATGGGTTGTAATCCTCTCTTCTAATCTCTATATCAATAAAGCTATTCAAGTTTTCCTCCACATTCTTGTGTGTTTGTTAATATATGCATGTGTGTGGTCAATATATATCTGGTCCTATATTGTTTACGATTGTAGATCTCTGCACTTTGAAGGTATTATGCTGCTTTGACTTTACAGGTACTCTTTGAAGCGGAGTGGTCAAGGGAGAAGAGGCAAAGATCTATTAAAGGGAGAGAAGGAACAAGCAGAGAACCAAGCGAAAGATCGAGGTTGGTATTCTTTCCTCCTCTCCTATCTATTTCTCGTAAAGGAAAGCGAAAGTAACTTTAATCTGTTTGCTTTTGAGATAGCTACCCATCTTAGTGGGACTAGCAGCTCTGCATAGACACTAGATTTCTCGATAACAAAATGGCGACTCCGCTGAGGAGAGAGTAGTTTGTTTGCTTGTCTATATTTGTTTGCTTTATAAACTTACAGATGGAGCCTGAAGTCCAGCCAGCTAGCCTTCAAACTACATTTGCTATGAAAGTGCAAAGTAGATCAATGCTACTTTAGTCTATCTCTGAGTTTTATTTATAAACTGAACAATTGATTTGAAAACATCCTAATTGCCCTCGCGGTGGCTCCAGTAGCCTCATTAGATCAACCCCTGTGATTTACATTTACTGACTATCATTTGCACAGCTTAAATCCCTGAACTGAGTTGCAAACTGTGACCAAGAACCCAGTTGAAGTCTCGTCCCTAGACCATCACACCTTCATGTCTTGGGAATCTAGATGCATCGCACCTCCTGTGTGCAGTAGGTGAGATGCATCGCACTTTCTTTGTGTTACAGGTGCGATGATCAGATAAGACCTCTTCTGCTTCTAGATTTTGGTTTTTTGTTCACTCTCTTCAGCTTTATTCAGGAGTTTTGCTATATGTGATTAGTATATCACTGTGGAAACTCCCTTCCTTTCCATGTTTCAGCCTCCATAGTACAAAGAACTGTAAATGTTTTTATGTATTGTTCGCCATTTACGGTTCTCTTTTACAAAGACGTAGCGTAATCAAGCTGTCATCTTTTGATTTGGAAGTGTCGCAAGTGTCGTTTTCAGTCAAAGAAAATAATCCTATTGTTCTTGATGGTCGATTACACTATTACTCTTGTATTTGATTTGAATTAATAGTTTTTCAAGTGTCGATAGTAGTTTTCAATTCAAAATCGCAAAGTGTCGTCATTATCTTCCTTTCGTCTTTTGAAAAGAAAATCATTAGTATTGTCACTTGAAACAATGCAAATTTGTACTTAGCATTCCTTTTGTCATTAACACATTAAGAAAGTGAAAACAAATACATGCACGTGCATTTGCATTTAGACTGCTTGTTGATTTTGATTTAGGACAGTGCATCTAGTGTGTGCTCTCTGCTCTTTGTTGAAAGAATTCTGCTTCTCTTTCCTTATTAGTTAGGATTTTCATTACAAAAAGAAGATTAAACGATTGTTTATCATCTAAGATTGCATTTGAGGAATTGTATATCTACATCACGCAGTGAACCTAAAAGGAAAACTTCTTAAGAAATATGAACTGTAAAATAAATTCAATGAACATAAAAATGTTTTGGAACCTAATGCACAACATTTACAAGTCTAGGCTAGAGACGTATTCCAGCGTCGTAAAGCTTGGTAACTATCACTTTCATTGTAGGTTGGGTGATTCCTCCTCTTTGAGACGACAAGTGCCAGTACGGACTTGTGCTCCCATGTACCGTCGAGTATATATTGGGAGACCACAATAGGCTATATCCTTTATCCTTAGGAAGCCGTGTCTACCGCCCTATCGATCGCAATGCACTGAACACAACATTCGGGAAGATTGACTTCCATACCGTAAAAAGTATTCCGTAGTTTTGCGATTGGTTTGGTAATCCCTCTATCTAGATTTCCAAAGTAGTCTATTTCGTTCCTTTTTAGACTCCTTAAAGGAAAAGGTCCTTCTGAGCACTTGTCACTTTAGGCTCACTAAAAATCGAAGGCGACTAGAGTCATCTTTTGTTTTTTATCAACTCTTAAAAATTGAAAAAGCAAGTTGTGTCAAAGTGTCTAAAATTTATTTTAATCGGAATAATGTCACTATTCCCTCATTGATCTTAGGTTGAGAAAAATGGAGTCCACCAACCAAGGAGTTCCCCTTGAGGGGAATCCTAGTCCTTTCTCCTCTTGGGGAGATGTTGGTGCACCTCATATTGCCACATTGTCCCTCCCAGGGCTGACAATTGGCTTGCCCATATTGCTCTTCTCGACCTATGTCATTCAAACCGCTGTGGTTCCTGAGTAATCAAATTAGCAACTAGATGATACTAGAGTTACCCCCCAACCTTCTACCCCACTCGTTTCTCCCTCCCCTCCTTCCTCTTCGCTTGGTAAAGCTGGTAAAGCTAAAGACCAAGTAACTGAGAAGAAGAAGAAAGGCAAGGAGAAGGAGAAGAAAAAGAAGGAGCCAAAGGCAAAAAAGGGCAACCCTACATCATCTAGCAAAAATCCACACACTGCACCATCCAAACCGAAATCTCGATGTGTCATTTGCAAAGGAGACCACTATCATCGAGATTGTCCTTCCATGCCTCGGATCTTAAGGGATTGGTCTCCTCATTTTCACAATCCGGTGTCATCAACCTCTAAAAGAGTCTTGGATGATCGTCCTGCTTCACTACTACGGCTTCCTCTTGGGTAAATGGGATGATCGTCCTGCTTCACTACTACGGCAAACCTAGTCGTTTCCTTCGATTGGAATCTACTAGGAAAACCCCATTTACCAACTAATGTACCATTCCGAATCTTTGTACAAGCTTAAAGAATGGTCATGGTTGGTACCATCATAGATGAAGGGGCTTCTGTGAGTATCCTTTCCTCAACTGCTTGGAAAGCGCTTGGTTCGCCATCGCTTCTGCCTGAGATGCGAAATCTAACAGGCTTCGATAAAGGAACTAGTCAACTGTTAGGGATCCTTCTAAGTTTGCTTATAACTTTGAGAGGGAAAACCATGTATCTGAACGTAATGATAGTCCAAGGACCTTTCGATTATAATTTTCTCCTTGGGCACGACTATATTTATAGCATGGGAGCCATTGTCTCCTCACTCTTTCAAGTAATGTGTTTTCCGCATGAAGGCCGACTGGTCCAGCTCGTATACCAACTTTCATGCCCCTACTCACACATAGCTAATAGTCAAGTACCATCCCTAACTGGTCTTTTCATGCAAGGAATGTCTCATCAATCTCCAGTTTGTCCACCTGAAGAGCGCGAGTAATTTGGTGGCCATTACTGAAACCCAGGGGGCATGCACCCTAGTCTGCTTCGGTAGGAAAACTTCAGGTATAGGGTAGGTTTCCACGTAGGAATATGACTAGTCTGACATGCCCATCCATTTAGGAAAATGGTGTTAGACTGGAATAAGATACCTCCGTTAGAAGGTAGGCCTTTCCCGATAGAAAAAATGTTTTGTCTGCAAATTGAAGGGTAACCTGGAAACTCTGCTTTGCTATACCTAGGGGCATTCAAACCTTTTTGCGTGCAAGTGAAAAGCGGCCAGCATAATGCTAACTCTATAGTTCCGCTAACTTCAACTGCTTAAGTTAGGTGAGTGGTCAAGTCAACCGTTCGCCTTCGCAAGGGCCAAATGGCACCGACAAAGTAAAGGAAAAATTTTCCTACCTAACCTTAGTAGTTAACTAACCCCTAGGATAGTAGTTGGTCGTTCCTAGCTTGCATGCGAGAAGGAGCAAAGCAAAGTTTCGAATGGTGCAAGCTCCTTAAAAATTGAACCTATCGATGAGACAATCCTTATTATACAACTCGAACGAGCAGTTTTTATGCCAAGTTTAAGCTCGTTAAAAATTAAACCTAAGCAATGAGTAAATGTTCCCCCAGAGTTTAAGCTCATTAAAAAATGAACCAACCTCCAGTAAATAACCTTTGTGAATGCATTATCATCAGCTTTTGAGCCCTGGTCGTGTTCTTGCCATCACCTCCACTCTATTTAGCCAATCATACGCCTCCATTTGATTGCTTACCCTTTTGAGGAACATCTGCAAAGAGTGATTTTGTTAGCCATCCTTGTGACACTGCCATGATTGGAAAATACCAAGCCTTACCTGGAATTAGCAGCTACCCGAAAATTTCACTCATTCCTCAAAGATGAGTCTTCTTTAAGCTCTTTTCATCTGACTCATAAAATGTGAAAAGATTGCTGAGCAGTTGGCCTCTCCAGCTCGTTAAAGCTACCGAGAGTGCTATCCCTCCTCTAGAT
This sequence comes from Pinus taeda, assembly GCA_000404065.3. Lineage (NCBI taxonomy): Eukaryota > Viridiplantae > Streptophyta > Pinopsida > Pinales > Pinaceae > Pinus > Pinus taeda. Next base: position 26,234 of record APFE030660388.1, on the reverse strand, counting down.
TTTAATCTTTTTGGACCTGCGGGATTATTACACAAAAAGATTGAGCGCTTGTTTTGTTCAGCTCGTTAAAACTATCGGAAATTCATCCCTTTCGTATTATTTTGTACTTTTTCAGACTTAAGGGATTATATGACGAAAAAGGATTACTGGAGTTTCCTTTCTGTCCCTTTTCAGACTCTCTAAAATTGAAAAAGGACCGAGTTGTCTTTGTCATTAAACTCGTTAAAACCAATAGCGACAAACTTGTCCATGCAGACAAGAACGAGTTTCACTATTGCTAGGCTCATTAAAACATAGCAACGGGTTTGCCCGAAGGGCAAATTATAGAACAAGCATATGTTATCCTCCTCAAGCTTGATAAAAATAAAGAGGTACTGGTCAGCGATGACTGGGGAAAATTGGGAAGAAAACTTGAATAAACTTTATTGGTAGCGAGTTGCTCTTGAACATGACACTTTCACTCCCTCACAATGATTGAGTCAGGTTGGGTTTTTCCGTTCACCGGTCATTTTACCATTGGTCCACCTTACCATCCATCTTTGTGGTTAAAGCTACCAATCCATTTCAGTGTCACCAATATGTTCAAGATAAGTTGATCAAAGAATTCACCAACCCATCTTGTGTCTCATCCGCTTCAATACATTCACGCTTCATCCTTTCATGACTACCACCCTAAACCCTATATCATCATATTGTTTTCACCTCCATAAAATCATTTGCTCCATTCCATGTCGTAGATGTAGGATTCATTAAGGCCATCCTATGACAAGTTACTTCTTATCAACGACAGCTCATTATCTAAGAAGTCAACCTAGGAACAACCCCTTTAGTACTTTGAAGCTTGCATGCCTCAATGGCAAGTTTCTCACTTTCGGCGACAGGTTTACATCAATGGCCTTCGACCGAAAGTTTTTGCATGGTGTTCGACGTCAAGTCCCCTTTTCACACCACGTGAATTGTACTATAGTACCTTGAGGGTCATAATCATTATCGGTGATTCCTCTCGTGCCTATTAACAGCTTACATCATTGGCTGGTAATCAGGTGATGTCTTTCCATGTTCGACTCTAGAACATTTTTCACATGGATTGACTTGTACTTCGAATGAAGATTCAATGAGTTTGAAGACCCCGGATCTAGTTTCATCCATATGGGCTGTGATATATTCAGGAAAATAAAGACATCAAATGTACATCATTGCTGCACAGACGATCATCTGAATCAAAGGATGATGGCTCTACCATAATCATCAGTCTGCCACATAGACGATTGTCTCTCCTATGTACATGAAAACGAATTTATAAAGTTGGGCATGGGAATGCTCGCCTCAGCTAGATCATGAAAATTTTATGAACATAATGTATTTTATTGTAACTTATTACAGGTCGCCTTCCAGTTCAAAAGAACCTCGGATCCTCATGACAAAGAATTTCACCCAACATCAAAGATCTATGACCTCATGCTTTAGGGGGCAACTGTTATAGACATATTTGGGCACTACAACCCCAATCACATATGTCCATAAAACCAAGGGATTCTAAGGCCCTAAAAGTGTTGTTTCATGCCCTAAAGGAACAAGGTCGACTGATTACATCATCTTCGAGAAGTTCTCCACAGAAAACTGCTCAGAACTAGTCAAAACTAGACCATACAGACTGCTCAATGTAGAGGGTGTGATGCATCTCACCTGCTCAGTGTAAAAAGTGCGATGCATACTTGAAAGTCCTTCTGTAGGGTGTGATGGGCGAGAGTAGACAAATGCCAGAGACAGTTTGCAAGGTGGATGATCATGGAATCTTCCAGAAACTTCTCCTGTGACACTTGCCTCTCTGAATTCGCCCAGGGATGAGTAATAGAACATTAATCTCCAAGTGGAATCAAGAACTATCAGAGAGAAGACACTAATCAAAATCCCAAAAGCTGACTCACCCCCCTGCAATCATATATGTATGCATCCCTCATCCCAAAGATCCAGAGGCTAGAATCTTGTATCTTGTAAGGAAGTGTTGTTGGTTTCCTAGTGGAATATCATAGTGTTGGGTGATCTAAGCTTTTCATGAGGTGAATAAGGGCTTTCATGCAGGGAGGATGACACTGGGTTAGATCAATGGGTTGTAATCCTCTCTTCTAATCTCTATATCAATAAAGCTATTCAAGTTTTCCTCCACATTCTTGTGTGATTGTTAATATATGCATGTGTGTGGTCAATATATATCTGGTCCTATATTGTTTATGATTGTAGATCTCTGCACTTTGAAGGTATTATGCTGCTTTGACTTTACAAGTACTCTTTGAAGAGGAGTGGTCAAGGGAGGAGCGGCAAATATCTGTCAAAGGGGGAGAAGGAAAAAGCAAAGAACCCAGCAAAAGATCGAGGTTGGTATTCTTTGCTCCTCTCCCATCTATTTCTCGTAAAGGAAAGTGAAAGTAACTTTAATCTATTTGTTTCTAAGATAGCTACCTGTCTTAGTGGGACTAGCAGCTCTGCATAGACACTAGATTTCCCGATAACACTTCATTAGAGGAGAGAAACGCATCCCTAAGGACTCCCCCCCATATGTAGCTACTATTTCTTCCCCATGGAGCCAGAATATTGTAGCCTTGATATCCTACATTTTGGGGTATGTCGCTAGTGAATACATTGATGAGTTAATCCTTGCCTTCATGTCCATCTACACTCCAAGACAACCTCTTGCTGTCATTTATGACTATACCCAATTTATAGCTGATAGGATGCATGAGAAATTCCTCAGAATGAACAATGAAATAGTTTTCAAGTACTCCTCAGTTTTATACCATATGTTCTTATATTACTAGTGTCACACGGAATGAGTCGAGGTTGTGGACAAGATCGACCTCCCTAGTATCTAAAGATATCTAGTGACAAGCAAGCCAATCAAAAACTATCCTTCTCTAAATATGCAATTAAAAACAAAGGCAAACAAGTGTTTTAGGCCTACCTTGGGTCCAATGCAAGTTTGTGGAAGCCTTGCTCCTTTGCTCCAAATGAGCTTCCTTGAAGTAAGTCTGCAAACACAAACAAGCAAACAAATTAAATAGCACCTGAAAATCCAATATCATAAAGCATATCCATCATAATGATCAAGGAGATTATGAAACAAACCACATAAGACAATTTGTTGAGAAAAATGAATCTGATTGTATTAATTCAAATAAAGAAGAACTTTACAACCTATGCCTTGATGCTGTACAAGCTCCTCCCAGGGTCCGACAAGAAGTCTCCTCTACTTTGACAAGTTTCACTCACTTCCCAATGAAACCAAAAGGTATGTGATCTCTCCTCTAAAGTTTAACTAGGAAGTCCCAATTCCATCAGCATTTACCCTAAAAAATGTTTAGCTTCTAACCTCTCCAGCAACTGGCCCAATGCCTTAATTTATAGTGCAATGGAGGGAAGTTAATAGGTCCTCCTTCAAAGGGATAAAGCCCTCCTTCAAAGGGATAGCTCCTCCTATCAAGGGATTAGCTCCTTCTCTTTTGGGATGCATGAAACACCTTGGAGCGAACAATCCACGTCAAAATCCTTCTAGAAACATCTAGAATTAACCCAAAAGTGAGCTTATTAGGATAAACTTGAGCCTTTTTTACTTTTATAGGGGTACGCACCCACCCCTTTACAGACAGAGCGTGCAAATACGCAGGTAATATGAACAAAGGGTGCGGGTCCGCAGGTAAAAGTAGGATAAAGTGCGGAACCAGAGTAATATTGATTTTCAATGTCTTTCTCTCATTTGCAAAGCTTGACATGAAGAGCTAAGGTCTAAGACTTGCTTAGGAGGTCAGTTAAGTGATGATGGACCCATACTGACTGCAAATAGTCATGGTGATGATATTTTTGTGTAACACCTATCTTCAATCTCTTGGAACAGATGTCTAGGAAATCGTGGAAGGAGGATATACATTTCCATCAGCAATTCCTCTAGATGCAGTAAGTGAAAAGCAATATGAAGCCAATGCCAAGGCTGTCAATACATTATTGGGAAATCTGTCACAATCAAAGTTTGTCAAAGTTATGTAGCTCAAATCAGCCAAAGAAATATGGGACAAAATCATTCTAAGCTATGAAGGAGACTCTCAAGTAAAATGTGCTAAACTGCAAACTCTCATAATTCAATATGAAACTCTCAAGATGCACAATGATGAAAGTGTAGCTAGTTACTTCTTATGTATAGATGAGATTGTTAATTGCATGAAGAATATGGGTGAATAGATAAAGGAAGTTACCTTAGTTGAAAAAGTTTTAAGATCCTTATCTACTAAATTCAAATCAAAAGTATCTTCCATAGAAGAAAAGCAGGATCTACAGACTATTACTATGACACAACTTCACATAATCTTAATTGCCTCTAAGATGTAAAAAGTAGGTATATCAAATATGAGAGAAGCCACATTTAAAGCTTCAGTAAAAGGAAAAGAAGAACTCAATGAATCAAGACATATTTCAGAAGAAGAAGGGGAAATGAACTTTGTCAAGAATCTTCAACGGGGTTCCGGTATATTAAGAGGTAAGCTACCTTTCAAATGTTTTGCATGTGGTAGAGTTGGTCATTATGCTGCCAAATGTCCTCATAAATATAAATATGATAAAGGTAATGAAACTGAAAAATGGAATATAAAGCAAAGTGTAAGTAAAAAGAGCTACTATACTCATGAAGATAGTGATGGTTTATCAAATAGTGATGAAGATGAAAATACTAATGACTATAGACTTTTAATGGCTTATGAAGATGATGATTGTTTGGATGATTTAGATGAAGATGAACTTTATGAGGGAATCTATAAAATCAAAATCTATTTAGAAGAAAAGAATATGGTTATAGATACCTTGACATACCAACTCGCTGAAAGAGAAAAACACAATGAAAAACTAGAATGTGAAATTGTGGGTCTAAGAAAGGATCTTTAGAAAACAAAAGCTCTCAATCTTAGATTTGCTAAAGGATCAGAAACCTTAAATGAAATTATCAAACTGCAGATCTCTCCTCTGATAAAGACAGGTCTTGGATATCTGAAGAAACATCTCAATCACAAAAGCTGTCAACCTTGACTAAAAGCTATCGTGATGCAACAAAGAGCAGTGAACAGTTTGACAATTGTCAGCAAAGGCATAAAGCAGATCACCAGGTGAATCAGGCTCAATTTACTTCAAGGATGAACAAAATCCACAATCAACCTCAGGTAAATCATACTCAATTTTCTTCAAAGAATATCAATCAATAAGTTAGTAGGAGGAACTTCAACTACAATCAACAAGTCAGTAGATTTGATAATCGTTGGAACTTCTTTAATGGTCAATGTTTCTCATGTCGTAATTTTGGACACAAAGCTACTCAATGTGTTTCTTACAAAACTATCATGACTAGAGAAGCATGAAATCAAAGGAATGTGAAAGGGATCAAGAAAAGTTCCTATAATAACTTTTCTCTTCTTGAAAATGAAATAGAATGCTCAATCTGTAACAACTTTGTGCATTAAGAATCTGAATGCAAGAGTAAATTTTGGCAAAAGCTCAAAAAGAGAAAATTCCATTAAATCCAAAAATATGGAGAAAGAAAGAACCAAAAACAGAAAGATGTGGTATAGCCTTGTATGCAGAAGGACAAGAAAACCAGTGGTACATCAACAGTGGATGCTCAAAACACATGACAGGTGATAGAGAAAAACTACACTCATATAATGCCTTAGAAAAGGAAAAGAGTGTCTCATTTGGAAACAACACTCCTGTTGTCACAAAAGGTAAAGGCTTTGTTTTCTTGAAAGAAAAAGTTAAAGCTAGGAATGTTATGTATGTTGATAGCTCAAAGCATAATCTGTTGAGTGTGACTCAAATGTGTGATCAAGGAAATGTAGTGTTTTGATCAAATGGATGTGTTGTTCATGAGCTTGATACAAGAGAAACCATGATTAAAGGGACAAGAACTCCAAACAACCTATACATACTCAAGGGAAGACAACAATAGTTCTCTAAGAAAAAAAGATGAAAATTGGCTATGGCACAGAAGATTGGGACATCTAAGCTTTTATCAAATAAGAAAAGCATGCAGATTCCAGGTTGTTCATGATCTTCCAAATATCAACATTCCTGAAAATACTATATGCAAATCATGTCAATTTAGTAAGAAAACTAGATCTCAATTCATCGAAAAGGAAGGGTGAGCTAGTAAGCCTCTTGAACTTGTTCATACTGATTTATGTGGTCCATCAAGCAAAACGTCAGCTCGTGGAGAAGAATACTTTATATTGTTTATTGGTGATTTTTCCAGAATGTGTTGGATAGGTATTCTAAAGCATAAATATGAAGCATTGGAAAAGTTTAAAGCCTTCAAAACTTTGGTTGAAAATGAATCAAATCGCAAAATCAAATGCCTCAGATCTGATCGAGGAGGGGAATTTACCTCAAACGAATTCTTTGACTTTTGTGAACAACATGGAATAAAAAGGTAGTTCTCCACCACATTGACTCCTAAACAAAATGGAGTGGTAGAAAGGATGAACAAAACTATTCATTAAATGGCTCGTGTTATGCTAGATGAATCTGGAACTCTTACAACCTTCTGGGGTGAAGGTGCATTCATTGTTGTCACTATTCTCAATCAAGCAAATGTTCGGGTAAACAACACTCAAACTCCACATGAACTTTAGTATGGTAAGAATCCTACTGTAAAATACTTCAAATTTTTTGGAAGCAAATGTTACATCAAAAGGACTGATGAAAAACTTGGTAAGTTTGAACCCATAGCAGATGAAGATATTCTTCTTAGCTACTCTTCCCGAAGTAAAGGATATAAATTTTACAATAAAAGACATGGAAAATTTATTGAAAGTATTGATGTTGTGGTTGATGAAGCATGGAAGAATCCAAAACAGATAAAAACCGAAAATTATGACAATGAAGAAGATGAGGATCATTTTCCCACATCAAATCACACTGATTCTGAAGAAGAAAGCAATGAAGCACCAAAAGAAGAGATAACGGTAGAAGAAAAGACTCCATCCAAGTATGTTCAGAAAAATCATCCAGAAGCTCAAATCTTAGGAGAAAAATGGGCAGGTGTGCAGACTAGAAGAACCATTGCCGAAGCTTCAAGCTATCTAGCATTACTATCTTCCACTGAACCTCAAAATGTAAATGAAGCATGTAGAGATGAATGTTGGTTCAAGGCCATGAATGATGAACTTGAGCAAATTGAAAAGAATAATACTTGGGAATTAGTTCCTAGACCTCATGTCAATAATAATATCATAGGAACTAAATGGATATTAAAAAACAAGTTGAATGAAAATGGAAAAGTTATTAGAAACAAGGCCAGACTTGTTTGTAAAGGATATGCTCAACAAGAAGGTATAGACTTTGAAGCAACTTCTGCACATGTTGCTAGACTTGAAGCCATCAGAATATTTCTTGGTCTTTCTAGTTTTCAAAAATTCAAAGTATACCAAATGGATGTAAAATCTCCCTTTCTTAATGGAGACTTAGAAGAAGAAGTCTATATTGAACAACCAGAAGGATTCATTCTTGCAAATGATGCAAAACTTGTATGAAAACTCAGGAAAGCTCTCTATGGTCTAAAATAGGCTCCAAGGGCATGGTATTACCGTCTTGACAAATATCTCCACCAACGGGGTTTTTCAAAGGGGTCAGAAAATAGTAATCTATATACAAAGATGGACACTGATAAATTGCTAATAATTGTTGTGTATGTTGATGATATCATTTTTGGTAGCAACGAAGAATCCATGAGTTAGAATTTTTCTTCAGTGATGCAGCAAGAATTTGAAATGTCCTTGCTTGGTGAGCTTACCTACTTTCTTGGTCTACAACTTCAGCAAAATAAAGATGGTATTTTTCTCTCACAAATCAAATATCTCAAACAGATCTGAAAAGTATGGCATGGAAGATCCTAAACTAGTATGTACTCCAATGGTAACAGGATGTAGTCTCAACTCAAATGATGAATCTGCAGTGGTACATCAACAAACTTACAGATCCATGACTGGCACCCGACCGGACATCATGCATGTAGTGGGAAAAGTTTGAAGATTCCAAGCAAATCCAAAGGAATCTCACCTTCAGGAAGTTAAAAGGATCTTCAAATATCTTCAAGGAACACAAAACTTTGGTTTATGGTATCCTAGAGATACTAATCTTACACTTCATGATATACAGATGCAGATTGGGCAGGAAGCATTGATGACAGAAAAAGCACTAGTGATGGTGCATTCTATATGGGTTCCAGGTTAGTATCTTGGTTCAGCAAGAAACAAAGCTCAATTGCATTATCTACAGCTGAAGTAGAATACGGGGCTGTTGCATCTTACTGCACACAATTACTTTGGATGATGCAAACCTTGCAAGATATTCATATCACATGTACTCCACCAATCTCCATTATAAGTGATAATACAAGTGCCATTAGTATTTCATAGAATCTAGTAATGCACTCCAAGATCAAGCACATACCCATCAAATATCATTTCCTATGTGAACAAGTGCTAGAACAAAAAGTCAAATTGGAGTATGTTCCCTCCAAAGAACAGGTTGTTGATATATTCACTAAACCACTGCCCAGAGAGACATTTGAATATATCAGACAAAAGCTGGGAATAGTTTCTGCATCATCCTGCTATTAAATCCTATTTTTCAGAGAAAGGTGGTTATATGTGAGTCTCATGATGTGTAGTCGCATACATACATGAGTTTCTATGGACACAGTCACGTATATGTTCGTTTGAAGAAAAACAATGGGCCAGACTTGGGAAAACGGGGGTTTGCTATGGTTCTGTCAATTATTTTCTCTATTTGATGATGATTTCAATCTTCTGTTATATTGGTCCTCATAATGTTGTTGATCACTTGATGTATATCTGATTGATGATGATGCTTTGATATCTCTTACTAACATATGCAATGATCAGATCTGACAGTGAACAGGTGGCACAGGTTCAGGGGGAGAACATGGTTGATGATATTTTGGGAACTAATGATGGACATATATAGGTTGCTAGTCTAGATTCTATTGATAGATGTTGTTGATGATAATTGTTGATGACTATCATGGTCTTGTTTAAGACATTTTGTCTCTATTATAAATGTCATGTATATCATTCAATGTAAAGGTCATATCAAGACTCATGATGTAATAATTAGTCTCTCTCTGTTGTAGTATTTTGATGAGTCCCATTTGGTCATATGATGTAATTTGTACCCCCACTATGCATGGGAAGGATGACGTAATATTTCAGTCATGTATAAACAATTGGTATATCCCCACTTGGTTGGGTGGATGAGTCAAATTTGGTATATCCCCACTTGGTTGGGAGATGGATGCATGTACGAGTCATTGATGATAGGAAGTTCATTTGTGTATAGAGTCGTGTTCTTCTTTTAGAACATCTTTTTGCAGACTTTTCTTATGCTCAGGGGGAGCATGAACTTGATCATGGGAGCTCAATCAGCAGTACAACATATCAAAGAATTCATCACTTAGGAGGAGCAAGAAACTTTGCTCTTGATGTCAAAGGGGGAGAGTGACTTGGTGTGGTTGTTGGCATCAAGTCCAAAGGGGGATATTGTTGGTATTATGATGTATGTATTGTACTTGATGGTAACCCACTTGTAGAAGAAAAAATCTCATGTATATGGTGTCTAGATGAATCTACAGAAGAGATATTAGATGTGATAGAATGCATGATAGGAGTGTTTTAAAATATGATGAAATGCAAGGCAGCTTCAAGGAATCAATTCATAAAGCAACTCACTCAGATGACAGATCACAGTACTGCAAGTTAACAGCACAAAGTTACAAATCAGACTACTCAGAATGAAGAAAGAGAGGTATACACAGGTTCACCATTGACCAAGCCACGTATACACGCGGGTTCACTACATACAAGTTGCGTATACGTACACATGCACTTTCACAAAAGGTAAAGCACGTATACCTTGGAAAACTAAATGTTTGATCCGGAGTATTTGGTCCATGGTATTTTGATCCATGGTATTGGTCCAAGGTATTGGGTCCGAGGCATTGACCCCAGGTATTTGGTCCAAGGTATTGGTCCTAAGTGGTTTTGGTCCATGGTATTGAGAAAAGTCTAAAACTATAAAAGGAGGAGAAGATCATTAGGCCAAAGTGTGCAAGTATCGAATATCTGATATAGTGTGAGCTCTAATATGTAGGTTATTAGCTTATGGTGTCGTGTTTGATATGAACCAAGGAAGAACCTTAGCGCTTGATGAAGGATAAGATATAATGATGTTTCAGGATCTTAAGGCTTGAAGTGAATTATCTTTATGTGGTTTGATCATGTATCTGAATAACTGGCGCATGTTGTAGTCTGTAAATATCATGATCTGGGTATGATTGTAGTCTGGAACTGTTGTTATGTTTAAATCATCTTTTACAGATCTGTATGCAGGTTCACTTTAGAAAAGGAGCATATACACGTTGGTTCTGCATATCAAAACAACGTATACATCATAAATTTGATTTGCAGATATGTACGCTGGTTCACTTTGAGGAAAGCGCGTATGCACGCAGGTTCGACACATGGAAGTAGCATACACATTATAAAATATGTTTTCGTTGCTTCTATTTGTTGTTGTAGTGTTTTGGGTTATTACTTGGGTTCTAGTTACTATATTCTTGAGACAACATTCCAAATGATCAGAGTGATTGATTGATTCGGTTCTGGTTGGTTCAAAAGGAGACTGGTTAGATAATACTGATTCACCCCCCCTCTCAGTATTATTTCCAACACATTATACATTGGAAATTCAAACTTGATATCAAGCTTAAGCAAAGGATACTTAGCATGTCCTCTTGGATATGTTGGAGGAATTGACCTAAGTGAAGGAGGTGAATATGGAGGTGAAGGAGGAGGAGTAGGTGGAGGCTTTCCCCCATTACCATCGTCATCTTTTGGTTATTAGAACTTTCTCATTACAACCCTGTTGTTATTTCATTATACAACACTTTCACCATCTCAATCAAATCAAAGAAATATTTTCTAAAATATCTATCATCCTGAAACATCAATTATTGTCCTTGTCTTTCTTCATGTGCCATGATTTGTGGAGAATGTGATCTTCATGAGAAAACTTGACGGTTAGGTTCTTCAAGTGATCATTCTCTGAGTCTTCTCAATATATACCTTGTAAACATTCAAAAACCTTGCAAAATTTGTCAAATCTTCACAAGAAAGGACCATGCTTTAATACCAAACTGATCTAAAAATGAAAGTGAAGGTTTCATTTAACAACTTTCAAGCTAGTTTATGTCCTTTAGGAAATGTATTTTGGTTGCAAAAGTACACAAACTTAAGTTAATTTCTAAAAATTTTAACAGTTAAAAGAGGACAAAAGTGCAACATCAAACACAAGAAAATTGATAACGGAGTCCATGTATCTTGGGTTACATCCCCAGGTCCAGCTTCTAGTGCTGACTACTTTATTTTATGCTCAAATTCTCAAAACATCAACATACAAGATTTAATTTGTAAAAACAACACTACCATTATGTCCAGAATTCTAAAAAATCCCTATCTAGGGAGTTGTTGGTAGCTCCCCTTTTTATAAATAAACAAGCTACGGAACTCATTAGGATTCAAATTTTTATTATAGCTAAGAGACCATTGAGTTGAAGAACTTGTGATTGTTATTTTGATGATGTATTTGATATTTCTGGAATGATAATGAGAAGTTCTCTTTTGATCCACTACTAAGTTACTTTAGAGAGTTGAAGCTCTTGTGTTAGGGCCCAACTCTAGCAGTAGAGGCCCCTCTCATGTATCTATATTTCTTCTAGCCTAGAATTTTGATTAGTTGTTGCAGTTGAGTAGAAGCTTATTCATATTTTTGTTAGCTTTAGAAGGTTGATTATTTGTCACTTATTCATATTTCTATTAGCTTAGAAGGTTAATTAGTTGTTGCAGTTCAATAGAGTAAAATTCATAAAATAAATTGTGATTGTGACCCCTATCTTGTCTCCCTAATGGGAGCATGATTAGAGGACCCCACCATCACAACCCAAAGACAGAGTGTGATTTCATGTTCACTAGCCAGATCAAGTTCTTAGCATTAGTTAGATAGTTTTCCAAATTCAAATCATCTTTTCCACATTTACTTGTAATATTTTGCAAATGAAAAGAGGAACATGTGCGTGTGTTATTGCAGGTTTGTTGGATCTGCAGGCAAGGAATGCTTTCACCAAGTCTATATAGGAAATCTCCATCCTTTTTTTATGCACATGGTATTAATCTCTATTTTTCGGTCACCGTGATCAACCATATTAGCCAAAATCTAGCCTTCTTGAAGTGTTGGGCTTCGCTAGGTGTGTTGAGCACCTTCCCTACATTCCCCACTTCTTTCATAAAAGTTTCCATCAATTCACTCTATAATTCTTACCCTCTAAACCCTCTTAGCCAATTTCCTGTAGCATTTCAGGACTTCCTGTAGGAGTTACAGGAATCATGTAGAAACATCTTGTAGCACACCTGCAACAATGTGTTTTGACCCTATTTTGACCTGCAATGATAGCATAGCTTTGTTTAGGAGTAGGTTGGCCCTTCAGCTTGGACTCCATGACTAGAAGTACCACCTGGGCCATTCCCTTCATTCCTTTTCCTTTCCTACAATGTCAAATAGCATTAGTTCTTTCATTTTGAATTTAGGAATTAGAACTTTACTTAATCTGCAAGTGTAAATTAGTTAGTTAATGCAAGCCTATGACATACATTTTGTCACATTAATTACTGGGGGGAAAATATTATAAATGGATTGTCATTTTGTAGGAGTTTGATTTGGAATTCATCAAATCCAAATCAAATAAATCTCTAGTTTTTGTCGAGCTTCTTTGCGACCTTCCCTCTATCGATATCGATTCAACAAAGGAACCATCAATTCTAGATGAGTCTCTATTTCTAATTTCATCATCTGACTCATGGTATGGAGATATATTGATCTATCTCAAGAACTGGAATTTTTCAGATTGTAGCCCTATGACATACATTTTGTCACGTCAATTGCTAGGGGGAAAATATTCGAAATGGATTGTCATTTTGCAAGAGTTTGAGTTGGAATTCATGAAATCCAAATCAAATAAATATCTAGTTTTTTTCGAGCTTCTTTGCGACCTTCCCTCTACCGATATCGATTCAACAACGAAACCATCAATTCTAGATGAGTCTCTGTTTATGATTTCGTCATGTGACCCGTGGTATGGAGATATACTAATCTATCTCCAGAACCAAACTTTTTGGCCTGATACCTCTCGCTCGCAACAACGACTCATACGATACCAAGCCAAAGATTATCTAATCATTGATGACACCCTTTAATTTCATGGTATTCATACAATTTTATGGAGGAGCCTCACCCATGAGCAAGCTGAGAAAGTTTTGAATGATTCTCATTCTGGTGCTTATGGTGGACATTTATCTGGTTATGCTACCGTACAGAAGATTCTCCATGTTGGTTAATTTTGGCCAACCATATTCAATGATTTCATTATTGTTGTTAGAAGTTGTCATGCATGGCAGATCTTTGACTGTAAGACTCGATTACCACCTGCAACACTACATCTTATTGTCGTTGTTGGACCATTTGAAAAATGGGGCATCGATTTAAGGACATGTAACCCTACCTCGGTCGAGGGGCATGGGTATATTATTGTCGCCGTGAACTATTTTATGAAATGGACCGAGGCCATGCCTACATTAAACAATAGTGGTGAGACGACTACTCTTTTTTTCTTTAACCATGTGGTTGCACAATTTGGTGTACTAGAATCTATAGTTACAGATCATGGTTCACATTTTCGTAGCCATATGATGACTGAATTGCCTGCCAAGTTAGGAATTTCCCATGATAGTTCTACTCTTTATTATCCGCAAGCTAATGGAAAATTTGAAGCTACCAACAAAATCCTTAAGCAAATGCTTCAACGAATGATAGGAGTTCATAAACGAAATTGCAAGCTAATCATATACTCGGCTTTGTGGGCTTACCAAACCTCGGTGAGAAATGAAACTGGATTCACACCTTTTCAATTAGTGTATGGGTGTGGAGGAAATCTTGCTTGTACAATGTGAAATTTCATCATTAAAACTCACGATTGACCTGTTACCCGACACTTCTGATGAAGAAGCACATTTCTTAGAACTCATCCATCTTGATGAAACACGTCATGAAGCCGCATTGGCTAATGAAGCACATAAGAAACAAATAAAGGCGCAATATGACCGAAATGTCAAGCCTCACATTTTCTCAGAAGGAGACCTGGTCTTGCTTTATGATTAGGAAGATGATAAACTAGGAGTAGGGAAATCTGAACCATTATGGATGGGCCCCTATATTGTCAAGCGTGTTTTGGCGAAAGGCACTCATGAGTTAGTTGATTATGATAATATTCTATTGTCACAGCCCCGAAACGAGTTGTATTTGAAATGTTACTATGCCTCATTTTGCATAGTAATAAACATTGTATATATGCTTTGATTGCATGTGTGTGTTACAGTTTGACTTTTAGAGTTTTTATGTGGTTAAGTGATCTGCTTTGAATTTGTTGCAGATGTCAAAATCTTTGGAACCATTTGTTGGTTATGTCGATGGTGCTAGCTGTAGTACGCATAACCTATCTTCTGTAGCATGGGCCATATTCACTCCAAGTGGTGAGTTAGTGATTTTTCAAGGGATTTCTATTGGTCATTCTATGAACAATATCGTTGAGTATAGCGCATTGATCGAACTCCTCTCTGATGCCATTTCACTTGGCATTCACCAAATCATCATTAGGATGGACTCACAACTTCTCATACTGCAACTTAAAAATGTTTATACCATTTGAAATCCAACTATTTATCATATGTTCCTTAGAGTTCGTCTCTTGGAAAGACATTTTGATTACATGGAATATCAACTTTCCAGGAACTTTAACACATTGACTGATTCATTAGCAAACTATGTGTTAAACAGACATTTACGACACATGTAAAAGTAAATTTCCAATTCACATCAATAGTTGAATAGGATAACACATAACCATATAAAAGCACTGAAAGTAAAATAGATAGATGTTTAAACAATTTTACAAAATTTGTGTCCAAGACATGTTGGTCATCTGACCTCAAAACTCAATATGCATATAGAAAAACATCCTAAGTAGACCTAATGATTCTCATGATAACAGGTCATAGCCTGAGCTATCTTGCGCAATAGCCTCATCCAACGGCTAGTTATACCAACAATATGGCGTTGCAGCTGTTGGTGCACTAAGATGTATTTTTACAAGCAATCTTAATTCCTACATTAATTGTCAACCCAAGGTAAATCTTTTTATCTCAAGAGTGTCAGCACAATCTATGTAGTGAATTGAGAGGTTAACTAAAGGTAAATCGTTGCAATCACTAATAAATATCTTTTCAACTTAAGTCACACAAATCTTAAAGAACTAACTAAGGGAAACATAACTCTGAAATAACTCTTAACACACTCTACAATTTCGTCTACTTATTCCAAAATTAAATGAATTTGAATGTGAAGGCAAAGAATCACACTTGGAAAACTTCAAATAGAATTAAATCTAACTCACTCGATCAAGAAAAAGAACTCTAACAACTGAACAAAAATGTTAATCTATCACAAATCAGAATTGAACGACAAATCCTAATTGATCAACAATCTCGTTTGAATGACAATTCTCAATTGAACAGCAATCTCGATTGAACAACAATTCTTAATTGAATGACAATGAAGCAAACACGATAAATGACTTCTAAACAACAACTGTTTTCTGTCAACAGACTATGGAAATTAATTTTCACTATCTCTAAGATCTATGGTATCATAACTCAGAAGGAACAACAATCTACTCTGAAACTAATATAACCAATCAAATCAAAGCATTATTCAGATACATCACACGACTAAGTACGAACCGAAATGAACATCAATATGAATTGAAATCATCAATCCTCATGATAAGTGAAATAATATTAGCTTAATATTAACAATCAATAAATATTCAAATGGAAATATTATAACACAAGAAAGCAATATAACTTCTCTTGACCGGGCTCAGAGTCGCCAGAAGTCTCCACTAAGGAATGCTCATAATATAAGTGAAGATCAAATACGGTCTTTCATTAATATGAGTAACGAGATTACAACATCACTGAGATAACACTAGGATATGTCTAAAAAATAATGATTATACATTACATAAGTATGAACTGAACTTTGTTTGTCGTTCGGCCTTATATATAATAGTAAGAGACAAAACTAGATAAAAATGAATCCTTGCGATCAAGGGATCCTGAGGATTTTGCAATACATAATATGATTCTGTCATAAAATATTATTGGTCTGCCCGGTCTCCGGTTGCCTTTCCTGCATCGGAAGTTGTCTTTCCCTTTTATGGCCTGGTGCTACTCTGTCAAATGAACGACAATTGACCAATTCACGTATTCTGCACACAAGGATAGTAAAAAGTCAGTTTTCGTTGCCATATTTATCTAAATTGTTATCAAGTTCTTTTATCCAACTTTAGTTGTAATTTCATTTATTTCATTTCATAAATAGAGACAATCGTGTAAGGATAAATATGAAATAAAGAAACTACTAAGGAGAAAATATACCTTTTTCTTGACCCAACGTACTCTCTATCTTACCTTGTTTCATGTCCTCATGCAATTAAATAGTTGATCTGTAGCTGAGTTAGGGAGTAGGAAGAATATACCTCCTCCTTATAATGTCTGAAGCCATTTTTCTTCTTTAATATAATAAAATCCTGGGTAACATCCTAATCCTTCAACGTGTAATCAAAACGATACTTATCTAGAGGATACCATATGATTGGAGTCCTATATCGACATCCTATCCATTCAGGTCCCATATTCAAAATCATATTATTGTATTTATAGAAATGAGAGGAGGTGGCTTTAAAGTTCTGATATCCAAATGGTCTTCAATTTCTAACAGTAATGATGGAGGATTCCCACCTTTGCCTACCTGTAGATAATGCTTCCTCCTTAATCTCTTGGAAATACTCATTTCCAACTTATATAACATCTTTATGGAATGGCCCCAATTGGCCTATAATACCAACTCGTTTTATGAATTTATTGTGTTTACTCAAGAGCTACAGGGGTTTGGTTGGTTACCCTCTCACCCATAGGTCAATTCCTTATTCATGCCTCCTAAAAGTATTGTTGGCCTTGGCCCACTTGAGTTGATTAGTAGCAAAAGAGAGAAATGCCTAGAGTTGCACATCCCCTATAAAGGGGCTAGGGTTATTGTTCTTGTCGTATTCCAAAAAGAAATTGTGTGTATATAGCTCCCAAAGGATGCAATGTACCTGCTCGTTCTGTTCTCTAAATCATTTGAAAAAATCCTTAGTGGTTTTGATTTCCACAGGCTTACCAGCCTTAGTAGCTTTGGTTTTTAGCAGTAGGAACCTTTCTAGGAGATATAGGGCATAATTTGTAGCAGGGGCTCTACCTGACAAGGTGTTTGAATAGAGAGAAAAGACAATTTCCAACTTCTCTTTAGCCTTCTGTAATTTCTCCCGTTCTTTCTCAACATTTTTATGTTCAGCCCTGGACTGAGCAAAGGTTTCATCCTTAGTTATGGTTAGTGCTGCAAACTTTTTCTTTAATTCTTGATGTATCTTCAAGGGCACTACCTCCTCCTTGTATTGAGCTAATTCCTACTACACCTTTTGTAATTCTTTCTATAGTCTGCAAATAAATGCTTCCCTGATTAAGGGAGTATAGGAAGGTGTTTATTTGGTTTGGGTTTCTTCTTCCTGGGTCTCCATGGGATCGGTCTGAACAGTAGCTTCAACTACCTCTCGAATCATGAAATGATTCATTGGAATGTCCTCTTCAGCATCTGTTTGAATAGTAGTATCCATGGTAGGGTGGTCTGTTTGGGTCTCCCATGAGAAAACACAGGGGTCCTTGGTTTTCATTTCTACATCTTCTACAAGGCACGGCTTTGTTTGAGTTTCCTTTGGACAAGCCAAAAAGATCCTCAGTTTGGGTCTCAACATTCCTTCCAGAAAAATGATCTGTTTGTGTGCCTGTGGTCTCTTTTTCTACTTTCAAATTCTTGGCTCTAATGGCCTCCTTTAACCACTACCTTAGTTTCCCAATTATTCGCTTTTGTTTCCTATACTTATTAAGTAACTTTCTGAGCATGTCCATGTAGGACTTCTTTATCCCATGACTTCCAACCAATGATGGGTTAACTGCATTATCCTCCAGTTCCTATACATGTGGTAATGTGTCGGCATCAAGGAGGGTTCCATCTGGAACTGTATCTCCCGAGGGAGCTTCATCTTCTAACTCTACCTTATCATGGATTTCTCTTTCAGGAGACCCTAATACAACATTGTCTCCTACACAATTGTCATCCTCCGAATTTTATTCTGGGTAGGCCTCATCCTCACGGGACTTAGAAAAAATAGTGTTACCTGGTTTATTTTCATCTAGCAGGGTTTCATTTACAGGTTTTTCTTTAGCTGGGTGGTCCACTGGACCGGTGTCTACTGCCCGATTTCCTCCTTTAGTGACATCTTCTTCATGTATCTCCACTTCAAGGGGTTTTCCACAAAAGGAATTGGTTCCCTCTATTCTTCCACGAAATCAGTGCATAGTAGGTATTGCTCACGACCAGGGTTTTCAGTAGGGGTAGACTAGTTGGGAATACAATTTTGTTCCTCAACATCCCCGAATTGTTCTTTACCTTCTCCAAATATCCCCATGTTTTCCAATACCCTGGCCACTTCCTCCTCATAGTCTTCCAAAGGGGCATTTTGTGTACTTGCAGGCGGTGTGCAGGATGGTCCAACCTCATCTACTTGAATTGGGATGCTTCGCTAAGCTCTCACTCGCACAGAGCACCTACGTTTTTCTGGGTTTAGGGGCATGGAGTAATTATTTCTTTTCAGTGTCTTTCTCGGACCTGCGGTTCTTGGCCCTTGCTACTCTATTACTGTGTTTTCTAGGGTTGGAGCCAAGGTAGAATTTATAACATTATCCCAAGTTAACTGCTCTTGGTCCAGTCCATTCATAATGATTAATTTAATTAATTAGTGATGGCTTATTACTTTGTGTGGGTCCTTGGCTATCCTAACTCGATAAGTGACATCATGTAATAGGGAATTCAAGTAAAATGACAAATTAACTGAAAATTCTCTTTTAAAATGGCTAGCATTTTCAATTGGTAGACTTTACCACATCATTTCGACCATCGTAGGTAATGTATCTTTGCACAATGATGGCCAATTCTTGCCACAACTACCTTAACGCCAAAGGATGGATCCCTTTTCCTGCTTGCACCAATTTCTCTCTTAGATCCTAGAATAC
This sequence comes from Pinus taeda, assembly GCA_000404065.3. NCBI lineage: Eukaryota > Viridiplantae > Streptophyta > Pinopsida > Pinales > Pinaceae > Pinus > Pinus taeda. Next base: position 6,846 of record APFE030660388.1, on the reverse strand, counting down.
TTCAATCGCATTGTGTAGAAGGACATGTTTTTCTGTCCATTTGGTTCCTTTAGCTGGAAGTCTAGTGACTTCGGCTATGACTACTTCAGAAACTTTTATACTTCTTCCTCTGACTGTGGATCTACCGTTCTGTAAATTCTTCAAAAATTCCAACATCAGCCCCACATGAAAATCCTGCAACCTATTCAGATATTGCATCCATCCTGCGTGCTTGAGAATTGCACGAGCTTGATCCAATACCATAAGTATTGGAGGTTCATTCCTCATAGCTCTTCCTCCCATGGTTGCTGTACCTATAACTAGTTTGCTTGTATGTAATTGTATTAAACTTCCATAATTCAAAACAGCAACAAGAAAACATTACAACATTTAACAAAGAAATGGTGATATTTTGGGATTTAATATCATATTTTGTTAAGGCATTGGTCCCATCAACCATACTTAATGTAGGATCATGAGTCTACATGCCAGCCATAAGGGTTTTTGTCCTTACCCCAATCAGAAATACTTATTACTTATTACTCATTCATAATCATCATTCAGTCCTTCCCCGGAAGTTAATTCAAATTATTATCACATAATTGTTCTTAACTGTCACACATGTCATGCGTACACAGGCCATCCTCCTTCTGACTAGAAAAGGGCGTGCACTTCCTTTCAACATGTGAAAAGCAAGAAAAATCATTAATAAGACATAAATGTCGGCAACCAATTCTAAAACCAACATGTTAATCAATAAAGCAATTAAAGTAATACACATCATTGGATGTGAAATGGCTGAAAAGAAATTAAAACAAAGATTTTAATACATTATGTCAAAATATTTTCTCTGGAAAATGTATTAATGACAAAGGCATAATCGGCGGTATATATTAATGGCAAACGTAAAATGATTGGACAATTTGGAATATAATGAATATATGATATAAGTTTACCATGCAGATCGGCTTGTAAGAGTGCTGCTAAAATGGAAAATTCCCTTTAGAAACAAATCCATAGGTGAAAAGATCTTAGGAAACATTTAGCAGTGTAAGATGATACCTCAATACCATAAGTAGAGCCACTATTTCCAGCAGGCATTCATAGCCTCAACAGGGTTGCTTTTTAACCCCACAAATGAGCCAGATTCCTCCTTTTAGAATGTAGATGGTTCGTCTTTTTCTTGTCATAAAGAGGAAACTATGCTGGCATGGTGACCAGATGACCATAGTGCCATTCACCAGGATATAACAAAGTGATCAAGCTCGCTTGTGATAAGGCCCCTGCCCTTCTGACAATTTTAAGCATCAAGAAGGTCATTACCTTGATTTGGTAGTCAAATTGGAATGTCACTTGTTAGATCCTAATGGTCATGGTAGGTTGGCTCGTGATGAGACCCCCTATCTTTTTTAAGACAATGTTTGATTCTTTTTCACATCTCATTATGTCCATTTTTCTAGTGGAATTTTTATTTTTTAAAGAGAGGGAGACCCATTTTCGCCTTAAGAGTCAGGGATGGTGTAAGAAGTAAGAAGATTCCAATGAAAGTTTATACTCTTACCCCCATATCATCATGTTAATAAGATTTATCCAATTGACAGTGTAAAAACATAAGCCAGCGTGGTTTGAAAACAATGAATCATTTTATAATGTGTCCAAAGAAGAGATGTTTAATCAGTCATTATAAAGATCCACCATATCAGCTTTGGAAAGAAAATACCCATCAAACGGTTGCATGAGTCATAATGATATTGTTATTACTGTGTTTTTTTCTTACATCAAGCACAAATTCATTCAAATGGTGTTTATTCACAATAAAAAGGAGAAAAAAATAAAATATGACTTCATGATCGTTAAGAAAAATTCACAATTTATTCTATGAAAAAAGACAAAAAGGGTTGCTCAATTGATTGAACAACAATTGGTCAATCATTTGAACAACACAAATCACAAATAGAAGTGTTGTTCAATCGATTGAACAACAAAAAAATCCGAATTGTTGTTCATTCGATTGAACAATAATCATTCAATCGTTTGAATGGAAAAATCAAAAACAAAAATGTGTTGTTCAATCAATTGAATGACAATCGTTCATTCGTTTGAACGGAAAAATGAAAAAAAAAAACAAAAATTTGTTGTTCAAATGTTTGAACATGGGTCGTTCAATCGTTGGAATGGAAAAATAAAAACAAAAATGTGTTGTTCAATCGATTGAATGGCAATCATTCAATAATTTGAATGGAAAAATCAAAGAAACAAAAATGTGTTGTTCAATTGATTTAATGACAATCGTTCAATCGTTTGAAAAAACAAATGTGTTGTTCAATCGATTGAATGGGACTCGTTCAATCATTTGAGCAACACTTATCAAGCAATAAAAATTCTCATATTTACATGGTAATGTATACTCATAATTGTAACCAATCAAAAAGAGTATATACAATATTTACAATTTCTAACGAGATCTCAATATTTTGAAGGAAAAGTTGTAGTGTCATCACTTCCCACAGCTAAAATTTGCAAGGAGGGGTCCTCGCGTACCTGCTCAAAGAAAGACTCCTTGGTGAGCGGTTTGTGATAGAGGCATACTCGATGTCCGTTTACCTTAAAAGAATGGCCAGATCTATCAATGGTAACCAAGGTAAGAGTACCATTGCTATACACTTCTTGAATCTCATAAGGGTCAAGTCATGTTGTTTGCAACTTGCCCAGGAAAACTTGGAATCTAGAATCGTAAAGCAGTGCCCAATCCCCTTTTTGAAATGTTTTCTTCTTGATAAGGTTGTCATGCCATTTTTCCCTTTGTTTTTGAATAATTGTAGTATGTTACAAAGGAAGCAGTCGAGCCTCGTCCAGTTCATTAATCTGTTGAAGTCGCTTGGTCTGGGCTTCTGTTAGGTCCAGCTCTACTTCGTGGGCCATCCCTAAAGTCTTTATTTCGAATTCAATCAGAAAAATAGGTTCTTTGTTGAACACGAGCTGGTATGGAGAGTATCTAGTAGTATTCCTCCAAATCACATGATAGGCCCACAAGGCCTCTGGCAGTATAAATGCCCAGTCTTGTCAGTGTGTTGAGACTATCCTGGTTAGAATTGCTTCAATGACCTTATTGATGCTTTCAACCTGCCTATTCTCCTGCAGGTGATATGGGGAAGTGATCATGTGCATAATATGATGATTCTTGAGAGTGGTAGTAATTTTATCTCTTGTAAATTTCCCTCCCCCATCTGTGACCACTTCGTGTCGTAACCCATATCGCACAAACAATCCAAAAAGGAAGTTAATCACAGCTTCCTCTGTGGCTCTTGGTAAATCTATTGTTTCCACCCATTTTGTCACATAATCCATGGCAATCAGTATGTAGGCCTTCTGATTGGATGATGGATGGAATGGGCCAATGAATTCTAAAGCCCACCTTTCGAAGGGTTCTATGACTAACTGAGGTTGTAGAGGCATTTGATGAAATTTCCCAAGCCATCCCATTCTTTGATAGCTATCGCAAGCCTAGGCATATTCCTTAGCATCCTTAAAAATAGTGGGCCAATAATAGCCCATCTATAATACCTTATGCCCTGTCCTTCGATTTACAAAATGTCCCCCATAGGGCTCGTCATGTCAAGCTTTCAGTATGTCATGAATCTCATCCTCATGAATGCATCTGTGTATACACATGTCAGACCCTATATGGAAAAGATATCTGCCTATCCAACAAAATCGAGCACTGCGTTGAATGATCAACTTCCTTTCTCTTGTTGTCAAATGCCTGGTTAGCTTCCCAACTGCCAGATAATTTTCCACATCTGCGTACCATGGCATCTTGACTACCACAGAAAATAGATGTTCATCCATAAATTGGTCGTCTACTCCTAGTGGATCATTCATCTTCGGAATTTGTGATAGAAAGTCAACAACTGGGTTTTCCTTCCCTAGACAATCCTTGATAATAATATCGAACTCTGGCAAAAGCAATAGCCATCATGTTACTCAACCATTTGTGATAGGTTTATTAGCTAGATACCGAATGGAATAGTGATCAGTGTATAGAAAGACTGGGTAGCTAGTTATATAGTGTTTAAAGTTGTTTATTGCATAGATAAAAACAAAAATTCTTTTTCTATCACTGCATAATTAAGTTTTGCAGAAGTGAGATTTTTGCTAATATAATATATAGCATAAGGTTTCTTGTCCTCCTGCTGGCCAAGAAAAATTCCTATAGCTACATCTAATGCATTCGTGGATATGTGAAAAGGAAACCCCCAGTTTGGTCCATGCAATACTAGTGTTGTTGAGACTAGTTTCTTTAAACATGTAAAAGTTGTGCCACATTTGTCAGAACAACTAAAATCAACATTTTCAGTCAAATCATATAGAGGCGCAACAATTTGTGATTTTTTTTTAATAAACCTACGATAGTAGCCTGCATATCCTAGGAAGCTACATACTTCTGTCTGAGCGCAGGGGGTAGGCAGTAAAATAATTACCTAAATTTTTGTTGGGTCTACCTGTATTCGTGTTGTAGATATGTAGTGTCCCAAGATTATGCCCTTGATCATCATCATGTGGCACTTGACATTTCTTAAACATATCTTGGTAGTAATGCATCATTCTAAGACTTTTTCTAATGTTTGAAATGCTTGGTCGAAGTCATCCCCATATGGAGTAAAATCATCCATATACACCTCAAGTCCTTCATTTATTAAATCAGCAAAGATGCCGAGTATAGTTCTCTGGAATGTAGCTAGGGAATTACAAAAGCCAAATGGTAATACTATGTACGTGAATGTACCCGATGGATAGGTGAAGGTTGTTTTATCTGGGTCTTTAAGGGCGATCTGAATATGATTGTAGCCGTTGAAACCATCTAAAAATGAAACGAACTACTTCCCTGCCAAAGTATCAAGGACCTGATCAACAAATTCTAGGGGGAAATGATCTTTATGTGTCACCTTGTTCAACTCCCTATAATCTACATAGTTACGCCACTTCCCATTTTTCTTAGGGACGACCACCAATGGAGAGACCCATTTACTGTCTGAGATAGGATAAATAAAGTTTACATCCAACAACTTCTGTAACTCTTCTTTCACAACGTCCTTGAGATGCAGATTCAATCTCCATTGGGGTTGCCAGATGGGTCGAGCATCCTTCTCAGTATAGATGTGGTGTGTACATAGCTGTGGGTCTATTCCTTTCATATCAAGATAATCCCATGTAAAAGCCCCTTTATATTTCTGTAGGACTTGTATGAGCTTTTGTTGCTGATCGCTATCCAAACCATCATTAATATTTAGAATTTTTATAGGTTTAATCTCTATCGGTTTGTTGTTATGAACAATGATCATCTGAATATGTTGATCATCAGTATCCTTCAGAGGATCCTCCATGTCTTCATTATCCAACATTGCTTTCAAAATTTAACACTTTACATTGCTCACATTAGCAGGCTGATTCATAAAGTTATTAAGAACGTCGTCTTCAGTCTGATCTTTAAATTCTAGTGCCTCTGCTACTATGAGTGGTGAACAGATGCTTTCCTCCAGGTACACTGGTGGTTGTTTACATATATTTACAATGGGTAGACTTGGCTTGGCAAGAGGATATAACACAAGATTTTTTACAGAATCCCCCTTTGCAATAGTCATGTTGCCTTCTCGACAGCCAATATAAGCATTAGTTGTCGCAAGCCAAGGTCGGCCTAGAATCAGAGGATTCCCATCTAATCTAATATTTGGGTTTATGATAAGAAAATATACTGGATATTCCCACGAATAAAAAAAAACTTTGATATCCTGTAAGGTTCTTTCTGGCCTTACCACTGAACGATTAGCAAGTTATAATAGAGTGGTGTTTGGTTCTAGGGCTATAATACCAAGTGCTTGACAAGTTTCTGCTGTTAAAATATTAATGTGTGATGATACGGTCTGAACTCAATATGAGTTCATTGCATTCTTTCTGCTCAACCTCATAATCTAAGCTTACAATAATCTGCACCAACTAGACCAGTCTGTTATTAGGATTTGGATTCGATTGATCTAGAAATTGAGGCCGCAAAAGAGGTTGGGGATTTTTTTGTAATGTATAAGGTGTTGATATTGTAGGTTGAGGCTGAGGACCTGCCCGCATAGGTGTGTTAGATATCCCTAGAGGTCACTGCCAATTTGTAGACCAATCCGGATTTTGAGAGGTAGAGGCATGCCACTGGGATTGATAGGGATTGCCCTGCTAAACATGAGTAAAAGGAGAATTTGGTCAACCGTTACCCGGAAAAGATTACGTTGGCTAGGATTCCATAGGGAATGGTTGGGTTTTCCAACTTGGGTAGGGTGATTGGCACTGCCATGTTGTCCCAAGGTTCTGTTGCTGATTAAACTACGAAGAAGGAAATAACTAGGATGTGTCTTGTGTCATACCTATAGGTTTAGCCTGGCACTATCGACGTTGGTTCATCTGATATACTGGCTCTGTTTCATCTTATGCTTCCTTGAATACTACTTTCAACCCCGACAATGATGGAAATTTTTCAATGGCATGCTCTTTATTACAGATAACGCATGTCTGCAACATGTCTAATGGGCATTCCCATTGTCTTTTCTTCTTTTGACAACATGGACAGAATATAGCCAAGTTTTGTTTTGCTAAGGCTTGTTTTTGTTTAGCCTGTAAGACGTCCAACTGCATTGTGAGAGTGCCCAGGATGTCTGTCTTAAAATATTCCAAAAGGTTACCGATTTCCATCCATGTTATACCTCCACTGTGTGGTTTGCTTCCCCTGCTCATGAGATCTTGGCTTCCTGCTCCTATACATCTACTTCCTCGTGAACACCTGATACAAAAGTGAATGATTTCATCATAATCTTCTTGAGAAAT